>JAFVLL020004660.1:0-37946 GCA_021397915.2 Tor tambroides | reverse complement strand
AAGTAAAGGCTTATAATAAACCCTACTCTTAAAAGCGCTCTTTTATTTCCTTCTTGGACAACCAACCAATCACAGTCTTCAAAAGACTGTGTCATTGCTAGCAACGGGGTCAGCCCCACCTCCTCACTAAGATAAAAGTTTTTGTCTTTTCCTCGCTCAGAGTTGCTCTCAGATTGGTCCTGAATCACTTTTAAGCTAAGACTCCTAGCTAGAAATTTTTAAGCTAAATTAGGAGCTCTCTGAGAGGATTCTTAGAATCTTTAAGAATACGGGCCCAGATGTATGTAAATATTAGTAAATTGAACCAAGTTTACAATCATAAAAGAAAACACTGTCACATATTATCATGTGACTACAGCAAACACAGACGGTTAAAGGTCAGCAGAGAACTTTCATTTGCTATTTTTGAAATTAGGAAATGGATACAGAGAGCTCTCCACACTCAGGTATGTCTTTAGTTCTTAATACAACAATACAGTACAACAGCATAAAGATAGAACAACATTTTTTTTAAATAAACATTTGTAACAATAAATACTGTGCATGTTAAGAAGAGTTTTATTGATTGAGGTACTTCAGCACATGACACCTTTTAATTCGATGTCATCTATGTCATTTCTTTTCATTTAAAAATCAAGATGTTTTTAAACTAACATAAATGTAGTACCTTTAACTTTTATAATATATACTTTTAGGTATATACTCATGGGAAAGCCAAAAGCATATACAGTATATATATATATATGTACTCGGTAACTTAGGTCAGGAGCATAGAGGGACTTTTTTATACCACAAGCCTTGTTGTAAAGTGTTCAAAGTTCAAAGGATTTCAATACATTGACGAGTCAGTGTTTTTGAGTAAATTGAAAATGAGTGCTCTTTGCAAGCTTTCTAGGCTATAATCCATTTAAATGTAGAACTTTTTTTTTTTCACACGTTGCAAAATTTCGGGAAGGACATCTGTATATTTATGTGTGATTCACTCTCGAAACAGCAGTGATTGACATAGTGATAAAAATACCAATGGATGGGACAAATTATGTGAAAACATTCATTAACACTAGAGCATCCTCACTAATTTCAGAATCACCCTCAATGATTTATTTCTGGAACCAGGCCTGGTTGATACACTTTTATTGTATAATTATAAACAAAACATCAAAATACAATGCACTAAATAAAATAATTTAATAAATGCATGCTGACAATAAGCACTTAACTCAATTAAGTATTAAATAATAAAATAAATTACTAGAGAAGGCTGACTTAATAACCAGCTTGCTTCCATTTAGTGGGAAAAGCCTGCTCTTCACCTGAATTAGAAAAAAACCCCTCTTCTGTTCTTCAGTGATGTTAGGACAACGTTTGAGCGTGTACACGCAATATCTGAGAGAGAGCAGATGCAATTCATAAGAGAACACTATATTTAAAAGCATACATCCAGTTTTGTATGAGAGTGAAGGAAATCCACTTGCGAGTGGAGAGATTCGTCTTTGCGCATTCCATGGATGCGCTATCGCGTAACATTACTGCGCTCTCGACATTTGTCATTAAGATAACGCTATAGAAACCACCTAAAATTAAGCATAAAGAAGGGAAGAAAGCTGCCCTAGGCAGCAGCCTATATTTCCCATGCCAGGATCTGCCACTGCCAGATGCAGTTATTAAAAACAAGCCAATTGCAAGATATCTGGTAGGGGGGGACACCTGAGGTGGCCAACCAGATTTCAGTGGGGGCCGGTGCCACCCCTGGTCACCACGTAGACACACCCCTGAGCATTTGTGATGATCACCTGCTGTTAACAAGCAGAATCACTGAAAGAAATAGGAACAACAAGAACAGAAAAAAGGTGAAGAGACGTGCAGAAGGGCAACAATTACGACTGACTTACAGCCAGACAGCCTTAGATTAAATCTAAAAATAAAAAGAACACATTAAATCTCTCAAGATGTCAGCAGAGGCTGATTGAACAACTCCACTTTTGATTTATTTGACTTTCTTTCATACATCTACAAAAGTTCCTATTAAGAATTAACAGAGGTTTAGCTCTAACCAATGTCAATGTTTTATCGAAAATTATAGTTTTGTTTGAAGTCACCATTGTGGTGATTAGTGCTTTAGTTGCGCACTGGACTCTTATTAAGTCAGTTTTCTTTCAGCATTTTTTTTTTCAGCATTGTTAAAGAAGAAATTAATGAAGAAGCATTTTATCACATTTTTGTGTCTGAAATGTTTGCTTTTATGACATTCAAAGACTCACATTAAGTGTTTAAAACAATCATATTTTCTTAAGTGTGATAATTTATTCAAAGCACAGAATAGTGAGGAATTACTAAACTGTGAAAAAAAAAAATATTTCATGAAACATTTTCATCCGTTGTAATAGAAAGTACATGTAGTGGATTAACATTGTGACAAGGGGAACAGAGAACATTTCACTTTTTTTTCTTTTTTTTGAGATATAATTTTTAAGAGGTTATTAAAACATGTAGCATGATCTTGCAGTACCCAAGGCTCCAATTTCAGGACAGCAGTCCTGAGACCCTAATAGTTTTTTTTCATAGTTTTTAATTCAAATAACTATTCATTTTATTCATTTGTACAAATTATTTACTGTTTTAACTATTTATAATTAATTGATATATTTTCCTAACCAACCCTTGACCCTCAGTATAACTGTTGATAACCCTCTTGAAATATTAAACGTAGTTTATTTCTTTAGATTGGGGTGGCTATCGTTAGTCTCGGAGAGCCACAGTCCTGCATAGTTTCATTTCAACCCTAATCAAACACACCTGAATAAGCTAATCAAGGTCTTAGGGTTACTAGAAAGCTACAGGCAGGTGAGAATTAAATTGGGTGTGTCTGATAAGGGAGACATACAAAATGTGCAGTGCTGGGGGTCCGCCAGGACAGGTTTGAAAACCACTGTCCTAGATTTCCATTTCATTTTCTGCTATATAAGCTTAATGATGTAAATTTTAAAAGTATTTGCACTATAAATTTTGCATTAACAAATGAAAATAATATGATGACAATTACTAGTTTGTAACATCAAGCACCATAATGAATAGGTTTAACACAGCTAAAATAACTTGAAGCAGTTTATAGGAGAAGTTTTATGTTAAAAATTTGGTGGAAAGATAAAAATTTAACATGTAATAATTTCCATGGGTCTAATCCAGCAGTTCTTAATCCTGGTCCTCAGAGGTTTGTTTGAATCATGTCTCCCATTATTGGGAGTTGAATTGGCAATATGTCCTAGAAATGCAGTCCAAGGATTATACTATTGACTGAAATACACTTAGATATACATACACTCACAATACAGACTTCAACAATGGTGACAATTAACAAAATATACAGATAAACATATGCTGATTGAGTTTTGTACCATTCTGACACCCAGTATGCATTGCAGCATGATGCTTTTTGTTATCACAAAGCTGATAATGCAACAGTAAATATATTAATGACATAACACACTTACAATCAATGATTAGACTTTGGAATCAGGCCACTTCAAGACTATGTGATCTTTTATACAAAGACAACATCACAAGATTACATTTTATCTTGTCTTTCTATGCCAGATCAAATGTGTTTTATTTACACTGTTACAGCAGTCAAACTGAAACAAATAAAATGAAAAATTATGTGGAGAGAGAGTTTTGAGTTAAGAGACTTTTTCACAATAACCTTTTTGACTTGAGAGATTCTTCCTTATCTTCTGTTATCTCAGAGACAACTTTTAATCCTTAAACCTTTGATCCAGGGCAAACTCAGTCCTGGAGAGCCACAGTCCTACAGAGTTATCAACCCTAATCAAACGCACTTCAAGCAGCTGTCTTAAGGATTACTAAAAGGCAGGTAAATTTTAGCAGGCCTGGGGGTAAATTCTGCAGGAAAGTGGCCCTCAAGGCCCGAGTTTTTCCTTCCCTGGGGCAGTCGTGGCCTAATGGTTAGAGAGTCAGACTTACAACTCAAAGGTTGCGGGTTCAAGTCTCAGGTCCGGCAGGAATTGTCGGTGGGGTGAGTGAATAACCAGTACTCTCTTCCACCTTTAATACCACGACTTGAGGTGAGACCCTTGAGCAAGGCACTGAACCCCCAACTACTCCAGTTAAGGCTAGAAAGGATACGTATGGCGCTGCTGGGCATGCGCACATCAACACAGCATTTTTTTGTCACACTGTACAACAATAATTACTATTTTTTTCATTATTGCAAGAGGTAGGTTTAGAGTTGGGGTAGGTGTAGACGTTAATAAAACACAATCTAATTGGTAGAAAATTTAATTTTATTGTTTGTTTCCGGTCGGAGCTGTATCCCTTCTAGCCACAACCAACAAGCCTATTAAGATAATGTAAGTAAATAAGAATCTGAAAAGAAATAAGCTTTAAACAAATATTTTAACGTGCATGTTTCACTTTCCATAATCCGTGACTGACAGAGGCGCATCTTGGCGGCAGGGATTTAAATCGCCAACAACTGTGTGTGTGCACTTGGATGGGTTAAATGCAGAGCACAAATTCCAAGTATGGGTCACCATACTTGGCCACATGTCACTTCACTCACTGTTTTAATCCTTCCTGAATAGAAGAGAATTGCAATTTGGTGCCTTTTTTTCCAGTGTTGTGATTGGCTGTTGCTGTCAGAGGTGGCCATAGTGTGGCCCTCTCTGCATGGTGTGGAACTTGAACAGTGTTGGGCACGTTACTTTAAAAAAGTAATTAGTTATAGTTACTAGTTACTTCTCACAAATAGTAACTGAGTTACATCATTATAAAAGTAACTAATTACCAGGGAAAGTAACTATTGCGTTACTTTTTTTTTTTTTTTTTAAATGTCCAAATATGTCAAATAACTTGGATGCCCCCAATATTAAATATATGTTAAATGAATGAAATGGACACTAAATAGAATAAATTATTATTATAAAGCGTTGTACAATAATATACACTATTTTTATGTTTCTGTGGGACAGTGTGAGAGACACGTATCAAATTCAATATAAATATCTGACACTTAGCATCAGTCAGTATTATAATATGATATGATAATTTAGCATTAACAGACAATATATCTGAGTCTTCTACCAAGAGTGTGATGGTGTTACATGTGTTTTCTTGTGTTGGACTTTTATGGCACTTCCTGTTTCCCATGGTTTTTGTAGAGAGTTTGTAGTCCATTTGTTTATTGGTTCCTCTTGATTAGTTCTCCACAGGTGTGTCTTGTTATTTTAGCCCCTGCGTATATGTAAGGGCTAATACTAGGTGCGTTCGACTTAACGCAGCGCTGCACAGATCAATCAAATTCTGACGTGAAGCAGTGCATCCCGGTTAGAAATTTTGTCCAATTTGAGATGGCGCAGACGCCACGTGACTGTCATGTGTGGCATCAAAGTGCTGCGAGAGCGTTTCGAGAGCAGCTGACTCAGCCGATGCAGTTTCTCCAGAGTGTCTGCAGGAGCTCTGATGATGACAGCTGTTTCACGATTGGCCAGATTCACCGCATGACAACCATCACATGTGTTTCGGGTTTATTCTAACCTTTTCAATTCCAATAATGGCCACAAATCTGTAAGAGCTTTTTTTTACTGTAGTCGCAATGTTATATTGAGTCACGTTTATCATAAAACACTGATAAAAGCATATATACCCCCACTTTATTAGTATTTAATAGTATATGATTGTTGAACTTTATTCTTGAACAGATGGCACTGTGTTAAGCAGTATATAAAAAGTGTTCCTGTTGCTCATGAAAACGTTTCTGAAACGTCTGTGCATTTGACAAATATTGCATTTTACTCACTTCATCTGTGATAGAGTATGCAAACACCACGTGAGGGTCACTAACGGGAGCAGAAAGTGTCCAGCTTGATGGCTCCGTTTTCAACTCAACCCCGACTGCAAGCGGCTACTCTTGTTGACCGCTGTCTGTAGCCTTGGTTCAAGTCGAACGCACCTACTATCTTGCGCTTTGTCAGCTGTTGATCGTAATGGTTGCCATTCTGCCTGTGTTTTTGTTCCTTGTTCTCAGCATTCTTTCTTTATCCTTGCATCTGCCTGTTTTCTCGCTACATTACAGATGGAAAGAAGGGGCCTGTGTTCACTAGTTATCTGATGTCTTATATTTGAGTGCCTTAACTTACAACATATGCATGCTTATCAGTCAAAATCTAACCCTTACATGTATACCATAACCTCTGTTGGGCAGACAACTGCTTAAAACCTTAGTTCATCCTCTTACATTCTTAATAAGCAGTTAACATTCTTTAGAAGCAATTACTTTGTCCTCCTCCCCTAATCCCTAAGTCAAAAGAATCATATATTAATAAACAATAAAGGTAACAAGTCTGTTTTTTAATACTGTAATTCATGTAAGATTAACAGAATTAATCATGTATAAGCAGTTGCATTGATTGGATACACATAGGAAAATAATATTTTCTTACAACTTTCACCCATGCATTAATGTATACCTTAATAGGTAAGTTAGTATACCTTGTTGTGCCATGAACAGAACTCGTTAAGCATGTACAATTCTGTAAATGGATATGGAGAAGACAGTGTTGGTAAAGTTCCTTTAGAAATGTAATAGGTTACAGATTACAATCCTATTTAAAGTGTAATAAGTAGTGCAATTATTTCAATTACTTTATTAATGTAACTAATTACATGTGATTACTTTTTGATTACTTTTCTACATTTCTAATGAATGTTTTCAACTGTTAATAATTTTGAAACATTTAAATCAGGCAGGGTTAACCTTACAGTAGTACTCACTGATTACTGTTAGACTTATCAAAATCCTTCATCACTTTAATTAAGATTATAATAATTTCATTTTAAAGCACAGCCACCACAAAATCACACTTTAGGACCTTTTTTTACTTTGAGATCGATCTGAGGTTAAATACAGATTTAAAATCATAACATATAGTATAATATTTATGATACTGTTTTTGAAAATAAATGTTTGCATAGCTATGACAGGAAAGACTGGCATCTAACAATGCCTTGGAGAAAAAAAAGTTAATCTTAAAAAAATAAAGCATATACATAAACCCAAATAGGAAATAAAACAGTTATCGAATAAGCATGTGTCCTATTCTGTGTGCTGAACTCCTGACACATTGGTGTCTCATATTTTACAGCAGTTGATGCAATTTGGGAAAGGAATCAATTAGATCTGTGTATGTGTGTGAAAATATTCAGATGTAACCTCTTTTGTAATCGTTAACATTTTCATAAATAACTGTAACAGATTACAGTTACATTTATTTTGTAATTAAATCATGTAATTCCGATACATGTAGCTAGTTACTCCTCAACACTAGGAGAAGATTTTCTCCATTTTGTGTGATGCAAATAAGGGCCTTTTCCACTTGTCACTTCATTCATTTTCTCTGATCAGATTTGTTAAAACTGTTCCATTTACACTTGGCGGTGGGGGGAGTGAATAACCAGCACTCTCTCCACCCTCAATACCACGACTGAGGTGAGACCCTTGAGCAAGGCACCGAACCCCCAACTGCTCCCCGGGCGCCGCAGCATTGGCTGCCCACTGCTCCAGGTGTGTGTTCATGGTGTGTGTGCGTTCACTGCTGTGTGTGCCCACATGAAAAAATACTATAGTAAATTTACTATAAAAAATGTAGTAACATTTCTATAGTAAATACTATAGTGTTTTTGAACCATACTATAGTAAACATACTATAATAAATTGTTGGGGGAAAAGTACTATAGAAATTAATAGTAAATTTATCATAGAAAATGTTGTAAAATTTCTAGTAGAAAATACTACAATTTTGAACCATACTATAGTAAAGGTACTACAGTAAATTGTACTAGCTTATGAATGGTAATTTGCTGTGGTAATCCTACTATAGTAATATTGACAAATTACTTTAGCCATTACTGTAGTACATTTTCTAACACTCCAGTATAGGATACTATAACATATACAACACATACAAATTCCTTAAAATTAACAAAACCAAACAACATCTTAAGAAGTAATTTTTGTTGTTGTTGTTGTTGTTTAAATTTTTCCCGACATTGCTGTCAAGCAAGAAATGGGAGTCTGGCCTTGGCACGCCCTGAAAAAAAACACACACACACACACACGTTAATTTATTACTGGTAAATGCACTTTTTTTGTGTCTTAATTACAATTGTTATTGACTCTTACTTGTTATATCCCAAGTCTTTCTTGGGATGGACGGCTAAACTGGGAGTGGAGCCTGCGGCTTAATTTGACTCAACACGGGAAACCAGTCTGAACTTGCGTGACTTAACACAGATACAAACAGATGTGGACAAATTCGTTGGTACTCTTACAGTTAATTAATGCTTAGTGGTGGTGCATGACGTTCTTGATTGGTGGAGCGGTTGTCTGGTTCATTCCGATAACGAACGAGACTCCAGCTTGTTAAATAGTTACGCAGCCCCGTGCGGTCACTGAATGTGTTCAGGCCCATGTCTCTATTGATGCAGACAAGCAACAGGAGTTGACTTGGCTGGAGTAGGGCCTAGCACAGCCACAGACAGTCCTGACTGCAGAAGACTCTCCAGCCTCGGCACAATTACTGGTAGCACTATCTGAAAGAAAGGCAAAGATTACTGACAAAAACACAAGTCCAGTACAGTCTGAACTTCAGTGACTTAACACAGATACAAACAGATGTGGACAAATTTGTTGCTACTCTTACAGTTAATTAAAAAATGCTTAATTCCAACTAAAGAGTGATGAAATTAAACACAAATGCCTCATGTGCATACCGTATGCCTCCAACAGGATAATAACCCAAAATATGCAGCTAAAAGTACACAAGAAACATGCAGTCTAGAGAAGGCAACCCTTGTGTGCTGGAGGTTGCTATGGGGTATATATTTTTTAAAGCATACCTTTAATCTTGAACTATATCCATGCTAGTGAAGTGCTGCTGCTTCTTTTTCCATCATTGGGCTTAAGTGCTGCCTTTAAAAAAAAAGAGTAATAGGATAAAACATGTAAATACTGCTGATTTGAGTGATGTAGAAAGAAAAAAATGCACCATTCCTATTTAAAAGCTATGCATTTTTTTGCCTTCAGTGCAAAAGCTGACAAAATACTACTGAACTTTTTTATTAAATATCATATTACATATAATTAAAATGAGAAAAAAAAAAAGACTTCTACTAACTGTCACTCTAGCTAAACATCTTCCTTTCCTATCAGTCTTAAATCCTTTATTTGGTTTTTCTTTTCCCTTTTCCCTGCTCAGGTCTTGACATGTTTTCCCTGTCATTGTATTTGGCCATCATTTCGACCAAAACCTGTTTATCATCAGCATGCAGATAATAGTTTACTGGGTCTTTAATGCGTTCAGTAGAATGTTACCGATGCGCTGAAGCTGTTTCTATGGCAGCATTCAGCCAACACTGAGCAGGTATAACTAACAGACGCATCAAAACATACGCTAGATAGTTAAAAACTATACTACGCTTACTTTAACCGATAATTCATGAGACAGTAAGAGAACTGACAAGGTTAAGAGACTTAACTTACCAATATCCTCGCTGGGAAGTGTGGTCTTCTGTTCGGTTAAATACACACATTTGGAAAGGGCAATTTGGCGTTCCTTGCAACCATGAGAGCTCCCCAATCTCACCAGTAGGAAAATAAAAGGACAAATTTGAAATACTACAGTATACTTCAGGATTACTACAGTTTACTATAGTAAAAACTTAATTTTACTACAGTTACAAACTCACTATAGTTAATACTAGAGTATGCTGTAGTATAAATTAAAAAACTGTAGTAAATACTATAATACACTACAGTGTACTAAAATTTACTATAGTTTACTATAATAAATGCTATAGTTTACTACAGTATTTACTACAGTTTATGAACTTACTATTGTCAGTACTACAGTATGCAGTAGTAAAAGTTAACAAAGTGTAGTAAATACTATAATATACTACAGTATACTATAATTTACTACAGTTTACTATAGTATTTTTTCATGTGGGTGTGCACTGGGATGGGTTAAATGCAGAGCACAAATCCACATGTCACTTCACTATTCACTTCACTATTCAATATTTGGCCGAGATACGACTATTTGAAAATCTGGAATCTGAGGGTGCAAAAAAATCAAAATATTGAGAAAATGACCTTTAAAGTTGTCCAAATGAAGTTCTTAGCAATGCATATTACTAATCAAAAATGCAACACTTTTGCTTTTGCCCCCATTTTTCATGAGCTGAACTCAAAGATCTAAGACTTTTTCTATGTACACAAAAGGCCTATTTCTCTCAAATATTGTTCACAAATCTGTCTAAATCTGTGTTAGTGAGCACTTCTCCTTTGCCAAGATAATCCATCCACCTCACAGGTGTGGCATATCAAGATGCTGATTAGACAGCATGATTATTGCACAGGTGTGCCTTAGGCTGGCCACAATAAAAGGCCACTCTAAAATGTGCAGTTTTATCACACAGCACAATGCCACAGATGTCGCAAGTTTTGAGGGATAGAGTACGTCCATTTTACACTGAGCAAGTGTGACTGAATTATGAATTCAGGAGAAGGTTGGGGTTTGGGGACAGTTGAGTCTCATTGTGGGGGTTGCAATAAAGGTGTGAATCGCTTGCTCTTTCATATGGAGAGTGTCTGATGAGCGTTTCAATCTTGCAGAGCAGGTTTAGGAAAAGTGTCTGTTTTAGGATAAATGCTTCATTTGGTTTGGCTTTTGCAATTGGCATGCAAAGGCATACAGAGTATTATATACAATATAATATGCAGTGTTACTTTTTTTTTCCCCTCAGGAGACGCGGCACCTCTGATAGAGAGATAAAGAAACTGGCCGAAAGAGATGCGTGTCTGCCAGAGAGACAAAAAAATTTGTTCTTAATTTATATGCTGCTTTGTTCTGTTTTCAATTTTGCACTCATTTAATTGTACGTGGCAACGCTGCAGTGGTTTTGGCAATACAAATGTAAAAATATATTGCAGTAATACGAAACTGTCCCGAGACTTCATGTAGGCCTAATCATTTTTAGTTTCATGGGCAATTCTAGCGTTACTGACGTGACATTTGCAGTCAAAACCTGAAATATAAATTCTTACAGAATGTATTCATTACCAATATATTGAACCATCTCTTTATATTTTTCTAAATCCCTGAAAATAGAGTCCAGACATCAGAAAAGTATCCGTCTATGAACGTGATTTATATTTTAGATTTGAGAAATTTATTGGTTATGGACGTGACAAAAAAGACCCAAGGTTTTGGGAGACATTTTTTGGGAGGATTTTGAAGACTTTCTGTGATTTACAATGCACAAACCAGAAGCAACAATATCTGCAGAATGGAGAAGGGTTGACCATTCACAAAACATAAAATATCAATTTTATTTAAATTTTAGTTTTTGAGTTTCAGAGGAAAATCGTTATGGATGTGACATCTCTATGTTATGAACATGACCATTCTGAAAGCAGAATTTATCCAACTAGCCTATATTCAAACGTGTATAAAATACTTTAAAAACTTTAACAGAGATGTCTAGAGGGTATTTAGGACTGCCCCCCATGTAAGATTTTTCTAGTTACTAATAGTCGTTCATTTATGTCATTATTCAACTAAATGCACATTTATATTAAATTAACATAGTCTACTAATCCATAATGAGCCTTAGTATATTCCACGCTCAAGCACACGCATGAAGTTTGCCACAAATCACAGGCAGAAGTATAGCCTAATAATTATGAAAAAGGAGACATTTTAATTATTTATTAATAAATTTGTTTTCTTGTCGGCTGCAAGATGAAATTCACGGTGCTGTCTCTCATCTCCATAGTAGCCTACTGGATTAGCCTTTAGAGAGAAATGCAATCTTCACAGATTACATAATCAGGGAGTATTTGCTTTAGTTTTGAATTGGTTCGTTTAAAAGTAAAAAGACATTTCAAGCTTTCTGTAGATATATTTCTCATGTATGTGAGGCACCACAATTTTAAGTTATTTCATTATCGGTAAAAAATTCAAGTGATTGTGCGGGCGCCTCTCTGTCATGCATGCGCATTAATAATTTTCTGCACAAACACTTGAATATGAATAGTAATAGAGCACATTTATTTTAGGTTGCAGTATGGGATCCGCATTCAAATAAATTTTCACAAGTCTACTTCCAAGACAGATGCATTTATAATCTGTAAATTGAAGGCTATTTGACATTTTAAAATGATATAATGGCCGATGCTGCTCCAATTCCTTGATCATTAGTTGTTCTTGATCAAGATTAAACAGATGTATGACTCTCATAAACTTGTTTTAATAAATCACTTTTGCATTAAATAATAAAGATACAAAGCAGGTTAAGTTAAATATTACTGTACAAATAATTATAAAATGCTATAGACTGCGGATAAGATTGCAGTTTCACATTTTGCATATGCATTACAAAGTGAATTATTTTTTACATGCAATGATACAAAATAAAACTAAACAAGATTTGTAATGAAGAAAAAATATGTAACCTCACATCACATCTCTTGCGCGTCAAACTCAGCATCACGTGTGCTGCGCAAGCCTTGCACTCTGATATTCTAACGACACACTCCTGCATTTAATGCGGCTGCATTTGTTTGTTTTGTTTTTTGTTTTTTTTTTAGTTTTACTCAAATTGTATAAAAGCGAGTAAAGAAGGCTCCCTTTAAAATCACTGAAGTTGTCAATTAATGAAGCTCTTTTCTACATCGTGTGCACTTTGTTGATTATAATGAGAGAACTGGAGTTTAAACGTGAGGACATTTTATTAATGAACAGATGCCTTTTTCGGAGTGTCTATTTACACTAAGTGCAAATAGCCCGTCTTGTTGGCAAAGGCTATTTATTCGCATCGGTTTCAGTGGAGTAGATGGTAAAGCGCATGTATTTTGACGCGAGCGACCAGAGTTCGAGCCCGCCTTTTGCCAAACTTTTTTTTCTCCCTTTTCAAATCTCATATTGCATCAGAAAGGCATTTATTTTTAATAAAAATGAAGGAAATAATCAAAAAGTTGAAAATAAGAGTATCGGGTAGGTGTAGGGAGGGCTTTATTGTCCCAATAAGGTGGCATCCATTTAATAATTTGAATTAAAACTATAATTTACATTCAATACATTATTATTGCTTACTGTTTTATAATGTACTACAATACTGAGGTGCAGATAATTGCCACTATTTGCAATAAGTAGTATAAATAGCAGCTATTTTAACAGTGTAAATAGAATCTATAGCTAATTGCACTTCGTACAAATAGCATATCTTTAAAAAAATACTGCTATTTTCACTTGATGTAAATATAATCCATTGCTATTTGCACTTAATGTAGCTTCCATCGCAATTTACACAATGTAAATAGTAAATATCGCTAAAAAAATTGGCAGCGGCTATTTGCACTCAGTGTAAATAGCGATAGATGCTATTTACACTAAGTGCAAATAGCAATGCGTTCTATTTACACCAAGTGAAAATAGCAGTATTTTTTAATGATATGCTATTTACACTAAGTGCAAATAGCTATAGATTCTATTTACACTGTGTTAAAATAGCAAGATTTTCTGCTATTTATACTACTTATTGCAAATAGTGGCAATTATCTGCACCTCAGTATTGTCGTACATTATAAAACAGTACGCAATAATAACGTATTTAGTGCAAATTATAGTTTTAATTCAAATTATTAAATGCATTCCACCTTACTGGGACAATAAAGCCCTCCCTACACCTACCCTAACTCAACCCAATACACTTATTTTCAGCTTTTTGATTATTTTCTTCATTTTTATTGAAAATAAATGCCTTTCTGATGCAATATGAGATTTGAAAAGGGAGAAAAAAAAGTTTGGCAAAAGGCAGGCTTGAACACTGGTTGCTCGCATCAAAAAGCATATGTCTTATCACCTGCGCCACTGTAACTGATAGTGAGTTAACGTCTTTTATTAGTGTTAACTCAATCACACGTTAGTGAGCGGAGTTAGTGTAAATAGCCTCTGCCAACAAGACGGGCTATTTGCAATTAGTGTAAATAGACTCCGAAAAAATATGCGACACTTAGTGTAAATAGCATCTATCGCTAAAAAATATGCTATTTGCACTTAGTGTAAATAGCATTTAATTGCTATTTACACTTAGTGCAAATAGCTGCTGCCTATCTTTTTCCCAAGTAGTTCTCTGTCAAAATAAAGGACAGGTAACGAATAGCCTACAAAGTATGTGTGTGACAAAAATGCATGCTGTTTTGTTAAAGGAATTTTAAAACATAAACTAAAAATTTACTTGTCAATATTCTCACATTACTTCATACTTGTCACATTTTGCATATAAATCTATGTATATAGCCTAGCCTACTGAAATAGGCTACCACTTTTAATGCTCCGATGCAAAGTAAACCTCCATTTCTTTAGGATAATATAACACATGATTCATATTATATAAATAATACTGCACACATTAAATGTTTGAAATCTAAAATATGGTGTAATACTGTGTGTAGCTTAGAGTAAATATAAGCACAGGCTCAAATGCTTGACATTTATCCTGCTTGAATTCGTTCTAAGAAACATAACTTCATAAGTACTAAATTTTCATCTGTGAATATTAAATATTTTAACTAGTGTTTTTCTTTCATTTTCCGCTGACTGCAGCCGTCAAATGTAACACATCAGCGAGGCAAAGCTAACGGCTACTTGCCAAAATGTGGTTTGATGCGTTCGATTTGATAACTTGTGGTTAAAGTGCCACTCAGTGGTCAAAAGCTGCAAATGCACTTTGCAGACGCGGCGGTGCCTACAGCTGTAAAAAGCACACTCTGGATGGCCACCTACTGTAGCTCTCCACTCAAAGAAAATATATGAAGTGAAACACATGAAGTGACTAAGTGTAAATAAGCTATATGTCTGTGAAGATCTGTCCATCCTTCCTTAGTGTTACACTTATCCCTGCCATTTGTTCTTTACAAGAGGTGGCGTTGTCTTATCTTAGGCTGGCTGCACACTAGACGATTTTAAGGCTGATTTGCACCCCCGAACGATCTGTTTCACTGTGAATCAGAATGCGTGCCAGGAGAGCCAGCTGACAATGTTGATTGTCCTCTATTTGTTTTTCTTCTCTAGTCACGTTTGATCTCGCGAGTCTCCGTGAGATCACGAGTCACTGTCATATCATTCCTAAAATCAACAAGTGTGTGGTCTTGCGGTCTGGTCGAATTGTCTAGTGTGTGCGTTCAGAGGATTATAAAGCTAAAAACTGGTTGAACTGGTCTTCATGCGTCTCCCATGGTTTTAAAATCATTTAAGATTTGAAAATCGTCTAGTGTACGGCCAACCTTAGGCAAAAGTCACCTTGTTCATTATGTTGTCCACAGAATCCCAATTGCATTGAAGTGAAACTTTTCCACACCATTATGTGGAAAGGGGTGGCCATCCTGTGTGCCTGCTGTCCACTACAAAGCATTATGTTTTCATCAACTTACAAATTACAAAGTTTGTTGTATGTAGGCATTTAGTTTTTCCTGTTGTTTAGTACAGTTAGCTAAAATCCCACTCTATATCTCATGTGTGGGCACACACAATGCAGAAGGCTATTTAACACAATACTGACAATGACTATATTTGTATAACCCACAGACAAATATAAAACATTTATTTGACTGACCATTAGCATTGTAGCATTGATTTATGAAAAAAAATATAATTATTTGCAGGCATCAAAGAAGAAAAGACACTAGAAATTACTTAATATAAAACATGTCACAGGCAGATAAAAACAGTAACATTTATTTATTGCAGGAAATTTCTGAATGTGTGCAGGATTTGAGCATTATGACAGATTGAGTCAGTGATCAGTTTTGGGTCATCCATAACACATACCAGGGAGGTTATGACAAAATGATTGATGACTTTGATCTTTGACCTCATAATAATTTCCAGATGTGACCTCTGACCTCATAATGATATCCAGATGTGACTCGTGACCTGTTAATGATATCCAGATGTGGATATAGGCATATTTGAAATACCAACGGTGATCTGTGACTTCCTGGGAAAAACTATGATGTTTGTACAAATCCGATCAATGTCAGGTCATAAAGAAGTCCTGAGGAATGTTTTTGAACTTTTTATGCATGTTTTTTGAACTCCCACATCTGGTGGGATCCCCCCATCCCTGTGGTCCACATGTCCTGGGAGGTATCCGGTTGTATTCCATTGCGTACTTAGATAAATAGCTCCAGGTATTTCTGTGGAAAATCAGAAAAGAGCTGTGAAATGCATAGATATGGACAGCTTATACTCACCTAGAACCCCAGAGAGAGAATGGGATGAAGAGATTATGGAAAGTCTGACTTTGGCTCAGAGAAATCTGTACGGAAATTTGTACTTGACAAAGTTTCTATACGAAAATACGGACTGCGTGAGAGATGAATTTTTCTGATCAGCGGTCGTATATTCAGGTACATATTTCATAAATCATCTCGAGTCGTTGCACTCTACACATCCGAAGAGATGAATGAATTTGTACAGGGCCAAGACCCCCACCTGGTATTTCCTGATAAAGACTGGGAATTATTTTTCAATCGTGTCTGGAAAGATCTGAATGGTTGTAGAGAAGAGCCTTTGTGTGTCGCTGAGTGGGACAGGGTTGCACCAAGTACCCAGTAGAGAGTGGTTGGTGATCACTCACAAAAGAATCCGGATGACTGTGTGTACATATTCGCCTGAGAAGACAAGACAAAGCTCAGCGGACGTTCAGGGGGCGACCTACATAAGGAACACTACGATCTGTACACCATATGATTTTTGTTCAAGTGGTTTTGTTCATCTGCTGAGCACTCTTTTTTTCAGTCATAAACAAAATGTTCAGGTGGCACGATATGGGTGATGGATGCAACAAAATGAAAACGCAGCTGTTCTAATCTGAGTTACCCCCGCAGCAGTTCAGGGGTGTTACCATGACCACCCATTTACTACAGCTATTACAAAAAGAACAGTATGTCGGTCCCTCCCCACATTACATTTCCACCATGTCTCAAGAAGACTCTTTACAATGCGATTATGCTCTTTTCAACATTGTTGCTCCTGATGATAATGCTATCGATCATATTCCAACAGATGAACACTGCTCACCTGACCTTCACATAGAATGCTTGGATAAATTCTGCACAGAGCTCGGATATCATAACCTGAGCTTATAAACGGATCTGTGTGCCACCTCCACAGCTGTCGCAGGCAGGGCTTGAAAACGAAAAAAAAAAATTCAATCGGTTCACTCCGAGCAGAATCGATATTGTAACGTTTCTGTTCATGCATTCCTCTGTATTATTACCGTTCCAAAACCAGTTTGAGTAGAAAAAATACCGGTTAATAACTTTTTTTTTTTTTTTTTTTTTTTAATTCTTTGCCTATAATAATAATATAGTAATAATAATAATGAAGTACAGCATTTTCTTTACACAAAAGTAAAAGAAAAAAAAAACAGGAATGAGATCTGGTATAATTCAGCATCATCTTTTCTTGATTTTGCCAAAATATAGGCTACTAAACAAAGAAAAAAAATCTATTAATGCTTTATAGACGAAGTATTTTTTTAAAAATATGTAAAAATGTTTGCTGCATTGTTAAAAAAAAAGCTGGGCCTACTAGTATAAAATTGCGTTTTGGGTGAAAAAAAAACATAAGTCGCGTCGCATTTTATTACATTCAGAAATAATATAAGTTAAATGCCGGTAAAGCAAAAGGTTTACAAATGCAGATATTAGTTTCTCTCCACAACAAATCCTCTAAAGTTAAGGCTATATAGGCTATAAAAACGTCAGTTCAAAAATAAATTAGCTAATTTAACGTGAAACTGATGCCTACCTCTCTCATTCGGCACAAATCCAAACGTTTCCATATTTGCGACATATCTGGATGCTAAAATATAATTTTTTATAGACTTTGTAGGCTAATTTCATCGATGTAAAACATCATCCTTCACATCGAATCAGCTAGGCTATATCAGCACAGTGAAGCGGTGGTCACGCTGAATGCAACAGATTGGACAACGGAGCACTGTAACTTTTTATACGCCTCTTTAACTGTATTTTATTTTCATAATGAACAGGCTGAATGTCACACATATGCAAATATGTTGTGTCTGTGTGCGTGTGAGGCGCCGGTGCAATATGGTCATACCAACGCTGGTTGGTTGGTTATAGAAGACATCATTCAAAACTGTCAAGCTTTTGCAAAATAAATAAAACTGTAAAACAAATAATACTGTAACGCTTTTGCAAAATAAAGAAAACTACGTTCTGCTCTCGTTTCCCTTTCCAAGAACTTTAGAGCGCATCACAATGAACCGTAACTCTACACATTTTTTTTTCTTTTGTTTCTTTTGATCTGTTGAATCCATACACTATCCTAGGATAAACTAACTAACTAATGGCATTGCCATTGCGACTTACCTATGATGAGTTCACTGAGCGCGGACATTTGATGCAGCTTCACATTTGCGTAGGCCTTACTACTTGAATTCGTGATTGGTTGATAACAAATTTCAAATGGAACGATAAAATAACGTTATTAACCAGTTAATGGCCATTTCAAATTTTCGATTCTGTTTGGAACTATAAAATTTGATTTTGTTTCTGTTTCTGTTTCTGGTTCTGTTCCAGTCAAAATTTTGTTCGTTTCTGGTTTTCGTTTTCGCTCCTTAAACCGGTTCAGAGCCCTGGTCGCAGGGTTTGATACCATGGAAGGTTGTTTCAGCGATGTCGGGTTCAAAATCATAAAAGCTACGATCATGCTCCTGCTGCAACACATCATCGACAACAAGCTGAGGGAAGAGTGCGAAGGATGTGCAACAGATCATCCAAGCCAGCTGAAACATTCCTGTCTGTTCAAACCCCCCGCATACTATTTCGACTCATGCTTTGACGTCCTGTGCCTCAGACTGTTCAAACCCGATCTTCAGACCATTGTAGACTTCACTCTACGCCGCTGTGGTTTAAAAACCAACAACCTTATAAGGATTCAAGGAATACCGGTGCTATCCTGCATGAATTAAGAGAAGAACCATTCATCGTAGCTGTTACGGAGCAGACAAGACGTGAGACGTGCGGATCCATTTGCGAAGCTTTATTATAAAACATGGTCAAACAGGCAAGGTCGGTAGACAGCAAACAGGTATGGCAGAGGCAAGACGGAGCAATCCGTGGAGCAAGCGTGGGTCGACGATCGGCGTACAATATCCAAACAGGGCAAGGCAGAGAGAATAATCCAGGAACACGGGCAGGAATCAAAACACAGGAAATCTAACTAGGAACACAGAGAAACGCTTTGTAAGTAGCTGGGCTAACAATACTCGGCATCAGGTTGAGGAAGTCCATAGCTTAAGTAGTGTGTGTGATTGGGTGAACAGTGAAATCAGCTGTGTGTGATTAGTGAATGGTGACAGCTGTGATCTGTGCAATGGATGATGGGTATTGCAGTCCAGTGTGCTGTGTAGTGTAAGAGTCCATGTGTGAGTGGGTGACCTCTGGTGGTGTGTCAACGGAAGTGCATGGCCAGGATTCGTAACAGTAGCAAAGCTGCAAGAAATCATGCGAAAGCTGCTAGACAAAGCCTACAAGAAAGTCGTTTATGACGCCATGGATCTCTGGCAAAGCAGTGTGTCTGCGCCTGGAGTGTGACCTGAGACAACTTGCATGTTGTGAAAAGAATTTTTTCACAGATATCCTGTCTAAACCACATTGTAAAGGTCAAATGATTGATCTGGGCCAGTATTCACAAAACATCTTAAGGCTAAAAGTAGCTCATAACTTGCCGATTTAGGAGAAATTCTTAAAAATAGTGGGCATGTCAGTCCTAAATTTAGGACTCCTAAATTTTTGCTCTAAGATTTTCACAAAGCGTTTTAGCGCTAAAACTAGCTCCTAAATCTGTGAAACGTTAGGCATAGTGAAGAGGACTCCTAACTCACTAAGACCAAGTCACACCTATCCTAAAATGTCTGTTGCGGGCAATCTGCCTCGGAATATAAACATTTTAGAAACATTTGACAATAATGAGCTTTTAAAAAGGTATCACCTTTGGGTTTGGAGGTTATCCCAACTCCAAATTTTCCTTTGATTATATCCTTTTCATTAACCAGTTGGGCAAGAAGTAACAGCTGTTCTTGCGTCCAGTTTGGTTTTCTTTTATGTTTACATGTCTTACTATCAGCCATGATTATTCTACTCTGTTAATTAAAAGGCTGTTTATATGCATATCCGCTACGAGAAGCATACATGTAAGAGGCTGACAATTAGCTGAACATATACTTGTTTAATTAGTGACACTTTAAAATCTTTATTTGAATGTGGCAACATTTTTATTTTAAACCTTTACTTGAATATGGCAACATAATATTGCACTCTAAAATATTTCTATGAATGTATCTCTGACAGAGACCCCTATAAGCGAATCACTGTGTGCATAGTTAGTGAGCATGCTGACATCATCCATAGCAACGAGGTCAACCCCGCACTTACTCTTAGCTTAAGACTTCTCTCTTTTCCTTAGTAAAAGTTTGCCTCAGCAGCTTTGTGAATAGGTTTTAAGAGAAAACTCTTAGATAAAAACTCTTACTGCTATTAAGGAGAACTCCTAGTGGTAAGATAAAATGTTTTGTGAATACGGGCCCTGATGCACAAGGTCATCAAGGATGCGTGCGATCCAAAGAACGATTGCAAGGGGGATCATAGGGTGTAAGGAGTCGTGGTCATTTGATAAAGAAAACAAAACACAGCTCCAAGGTCTCAGTCACATGCAGAAAGCACAAGACTGTGAAGCAAAACGTAGCGGCTAAGAGATCTGTAAAAACCATATTCTAACATAAATTAAATATCGTGTCAGCATCCCTTTTTTTCAAGAACGTGTCTGTATCACTGTCCGTGAGTTTGGGGCATGCTCAGGCACTGCACTCAAATACTGCCAAGTACCCCATAGATCAGGTTGACCTAAAAAATTTCTCCATACCTGCGTTTCAAATCATGAAAATTTGTTTTTGGAGATGCTGCCAAAATCTATCATCCTGGGTATGGTGGATAATGACGCATTCAACAGATCATATGAAAAAAAAACCATATGCGTTCAATCATTATGATTTGGAGTTCCTAGCCATCTATGTGGATGGCCAACAATTCCCTGCCAAGCCTCTACAGCCGTTTCTGCCGTGTGAGAATTTTATTAGTTGGCGACTTAAAAACCAGGCGCTCTCTATCAAATGGGATGTTTTTTGAGAGGTTACTCGCTTTACGCCTTTAACCTCACACCTGATGAAGACTGCGGTCAGCAAGCATGTTTCAGACAAAATTTCATGTAACATTCATTTTCTCTGCATTCTCCCAAGCGATCAGTTGCCTGAAAGGCTGTTAAGGAACTTACCGTCAATGGCTATAATTAACACACACCTGTCGGATCTACCGGGGGAACACTAGCTTGTCGTTTATTTAACTCGAGAGGGCTCCGGATGTTTTTTCGACAACTTCGGTAATGCACCTGACAGCAAGTGCTTTCCATCCTCCATCAAAAACTTTTTAATATCCAACACCCCCGTTGTGTTATATTCTACCAAACGTGTCCAGGATTTTACATCGGATGTATGCGGCCAGCACTGTTTGTTTTTCCTATATCATTTAGCCAGGGGACAAGACTATAACTATGTAATGAATCTGTACAGTGACAATTATATTAAAAATGATAAAGTGGTGTTGTTCTTTGTGAAAGGACTAAAATCTACTGCTTGTAATGAAAAAATGGGTAACACTTTATTTTAAGGTGTCATAATACAGAGTAATTACCTAATTAAGTACTTAGTAGTAGCCATTGTACTTACATGAAACAAAATGTACTTACCATGTAACTAAGTTATGGAACATTCTGTAATTACAGTTTGTAATTATGTAGAGGTAATAGGCAGCTACTGTTACACATATGTAACAGTGCCATAGTTCGCTGACAAGCTACGCAATATCGCATTCATAATCGCAGATGAATTGCATTCGATTATGAACGCGATATTGCGTAGCTTGTCAGTGAACTACGGCTCTGTGTATTAAATGCTGCTCCATCTGAAAGCATGTGAAGGAGATTTACTACTAATCACAGAACCGGCTTTACTGACTAGATGCGCATGATCATCGCATTTGATTATTTGCACAGCCCTAGCGCTAAAATGACAATGATGTAAAAACTGCGTAAAGACTTTTTTGACTTGAGCATTCCCGCTTGCTTCGCTCATCATGTTTTCTAGAATCAGAAGATTAACTTTGTTGATGGGTAGTAAATGATCATCATTCAGAAATGGTGGTATTCCTTCAACAAATTTAATATCATACAATTTAAGCAATTCATCATAATGAGATTGCCAACAATTGTAAATATAAACAATGTTTTCGATTTCTTTAGAAATCATATTTAATCAATTTTCCATCATGCGTTTTACAAAATAGGTCTTGCCACTATTGGAGGGACCACTTATCACACATGAGAAGCCTAAAGTCGAATTCAGACGCTTCCCGAACCCCTATATGCAACATCGAATCAGTAGCCAGAAGGAAGAGTATTGAAATCGCGTAAAAGTCTGCGCTTATTATACACCACCTTGAACCTTTTGTTGACTGACTTGTGCAGAATGAGATACTTTTTATCTCTCACAATGTTTTCAGCATGAGCCAGGATGCATTGTGTATCATTGTGTGATGTCTCATAGCTGTTAACCAGACCAATCAAGGAATCTAAGCAGATAGTTTGGGAATTTTTAGCATTTAGAGTTATTCCCTTAGCCTTCATGCACACTTTTCCATTGGTGGTGCGGTACCCATAAGATTTCGGTCCAAACTCTGTGATATAATCGCCATCCTCTATTTCATCCGTCTGCTCCCCCAAATGATGCCCCAGAGGAGGCATCCAGTCGCCGTCCCTAGACACAAAAATGACACTGCCGGTGTCTGAGTATAATACTTGGTCACCGAGTTTGTCCATCAGGTCGTACAACTCCTGTCGGATGTGAGCATTCGTAAAGGCTCTTATGAACACGTTAATGTCACAAGTCTGACAAACATCCCCTTTGAGGGGACAACACTAGACAAGTGCAACGTCAACTGAGACGAATGAGAAATATTTCAGGATGTCTGTTTTACCAAAAACGATTCTGGTGAAATCTTCAGGATCTTTCACGAGGATGGTTTGGGCTAAATCCTCCCTCATAGAGAATTTCTCTCATAAAAAATAGCAATAGCTTGTTAATAGACCTCTGAGCAGAGTTGTAACTGATCTTTTCGGGGTCGAGACAAATTCCCTCTTTTTCATAATATTCACGGATGTAAGATGCTTTGTCGGCATCTGTGATTGCTGTTTCAAACGCAAATACATAAAACAAGTTATCGCGAAACAGCATATCTGTCTGTTGCGGGAAATGCCAAACTTTATCGACTTTGGCCACAAAGTAACCCTCCTTGATTGCTTTTAAAAGCCCGATATTGACCCAGCACCCTGAGAGCCCTCTCCTCATCCAAGTGGCTACAGCTCATGTCTGGTTTTCAGCGTGTGCACAGGTTCTGCATAACAGGAACATGATTCTTCCACCGCATCTGTAAGGTAGGACCGGGTGCTGGGGGGGTACATGGCGGCCTTGATAAGAACGTAATAATTCTCAATAGAATTTCAATCTTGTCATCAAACCGTCTCCTGAGAACGCCAAAAGGTATGGCTGACAAGGGGTGGATATTATGGGGTTTGAAGCGATATTCGTGTCCTTGGTGTAAACAACCATTGTTTTCTAGACTGTACCTTACCCCGTTCTGTTCGTAGTAACCGTCTAAAAAGTAGCGACCAATCTGCACTTTGCCGTGATTTAGAGCATGGTGACTGTTGACGTTTCGGGTCTTTTTCACATGCTCAAGCCATTCGATCGACGCGTTAGAGTAAGTCCATACAACAGTTCACGAGACTGGTGAAGTTAGGGTTAGTTTATTAACACTTCTCGGTATTTCATGCACACTTCGTGTAATAAGACGGCATTGTTCGTGCCGTACTTGTAAAACTCCTTCCTGAAACAGAAGAATTTACCAGAGACCGTGCTGTACCATGCGTCAAACTTAACCTGGACTTTATCTGACATGTTTTCATAGCCGTAAAACGTTTTGTCAGGGTAGGGCCCCTCATAATTCGTATTTTCTGGTCTATTAAAATGATGGGAAAAGTATCTATTTTCCGTGGCGGTCATATTTAGAGCTACAGGCATCTTAGACAGGGCCAATGGGATGAAGCTGTAACTATCTATGTATCGCTGAGCAAAAGCTTCATTGTACACGAAGATCAATTTACACCCCTGCATGATGATGTTGAGAGAAAGACCTGCTTTACAGAAATACTCCAGAATTGGAAGTCAAATCTGTACGCATAATGGGCTATGAAGCAGTAGCCTTTGTATTGGGGGTGTCTGAAGTGTGTGATTAGCCGTTCCACACAGTTGGTGCCTTCCGACACAAATCGTTCGCCTTCAAATGTGGCTGCGCAAACAAAATTAGCAACGTGCCTCCCATTTTCATAAAGAGTTTTGAAGCCATAAAAAATATATTTTTTGCTAGGCTCCTTGGGCAGTTGTGGTTGTATGTAGCAGCGATGTAACCCTTGATCGTGCCGCTCTTCGCTACAATTGTTGCATTAGCTGGGAGTGCATTTGTGCCGATCGTTGCAGCCTTTAATTTTGTACCGTCTGTTATATAGCTTGCAATATTATATAACCTCGCAAGGTGCATTCTATTTGCTGGACAGAATCTTGTTATGCATGTCGTAACAGTAGCTCGAATTACAATAGCGCAGACAACTGGCACAGTGAACAGTTCTTTTAGGGAATTTGAAGCAATTTTGATCGAAACACACGTTGCAGACATGTTTGCAATGGTGCTCTCTGCGGCTTGAGTAGCCTTCATAGCAGAATTCACATACATAGTCAGCCTATAAATGCTGGCAGATTCAGTATCATATAGTAATGCTTGTCGTGTAAAGGAACACGGTTTTAGGATGAGGTTCATCATGATTTTTTGAACGTTTCTAATCCCCCTGAATCCGTCCTTTAAAAAATGATGATTTTGACGTCTAACAGATTTGCGAACCTCGTTATATCATGAAGTCTGTTCTTATCTTGGACCGAGAAGCCTGCATTGTTGTGGATCATGGTCACCCAATTTTCTAATTCGATCACGGGTAATTGCGGAACGAGAATGCAGACAAGACAGATACAGAAGCATAATTCATTTGAAATATTCGTCGGACAAAATAAACTCATCTTTTTTCTTTTAATCACCTGATCAAGTGGTAAATCTGTGAGTTTACGCCCCCCCCCCCCTTCCTCCTTGCCTGTTCATGGCCACATCGACTTCGATCTTGACTGCATCGTCAGACCATAACTGATCATCGCTCTGTAAATTTTTTTCAATTTAATCGGTAAAAAGATTAACATTGTAATTATTTCTCGACGTTAAAACGACATTAACAGGGGATTTCAAGCTAGCTCCACTCAATGTTAAATTAATCACACTAGCATCGCCGCCGATACGTCTAGCAAACAACGCTATTTCCTAAATTTTTTCGTGTAACAAAATGTGGTACGAGGCTAAATATGTAGATCTTATTTCATGCATATTCATAGTCCTTTGCAATTCCACACTGTTAAATCAAGGCTTAGGTAAAATGTGATATCTGTTGACGGTACCCCCGTGATGTATCAGAGCATCAGTGTTCATGTTACTTGTCTGTGTTGCGCCTGAAGGGGACGACGTGTTGGAAGATGAAGGTTGTGGCACATTGATACTACCTGTATCACTAGTTGATGGTTGTGCGGTGTCAGAAGGGGACACGGCGTAGGAAGTCAATGGTCGCTCAGCATTGTTATTACCAGGAGGTAATAACGTTGACGTTCACACAGTATATTTAGGGGTAGGGGTAGCTGGCGATCGTATAGCGCTGGCGGATGAAAAAGCGGTACTGTCAGAATTGGTTAACCCACCTCCGTTCTGTACGGTATTTCGTTGTAACCGTTGGTTGTGTCTGTTTAGCACGGCCTGCAATTATTCGCATAAAGTAATGTTTAGACTCTGGTCTATTTCCATTTCTAATTGTGGCAACTCATGATTATTTTGCATCGGATCATTATTGAATGACATTTCTACAGAATTTGAATAGAAATTAATCAGTTGCTGTAATATGTCACACAAGTCATGGGGTCTCTCTATGTGCATTTCGATAGCGCTCTGTAACAGGTCTGAGAGAGTGATCTGCTGTGTGCATCCCCAGCATCTATTGTAATTTTTATATTTTTATTTGTTTTATTATTCTTATTAATTTATTTAATTTTTTATTCATTTATTTTATTCTTTTTATTCCATTTATTATCTTTTTCTTATTATTTTAGTCTTATTTATTTTGTCCTCATTATCTTATTTTATTCATATTATTTTTATTCTTATTCATTATTTTTATATTCTTATATTTTTATACTTATATTATATATATATATATATATATATATATATATATATATATATAAAGTTCCAACAAAAATGATAATATTCGCAAATATAGAAAATTATAACAAAGCACTCAAGGATGCAAAAAGGTAACAACCTGATGAAAAATACGAAATGACTGCAAAAGCATTCAAAGATACAAAATGGCCGCAAAAGCGTTCAAAGCAATCAAAGATACAAAATGACCGCAAAAGCATTCAAAGCAATCAGAGATACAAAATGGCCGCAAAAGCGTTCAAAACAATCAAAGATACAAAATATCTACAAAGCATTCACAGATAGAAAACAGTTACAAAGTATTCAGATACAAAATGTCTACATAATGGATGTTGGCAAAATTCTCAGTCGACACTGATTGCAACCTGCAGAAACAATTCTCTGACATCTGATGCAGTCGAAATAAAACTTCTTTTATCTCACAAATTTCATCGTCCTGTCTGTTCAGGTGAATATGAATTACATTAAAGTAAGTGGCCAGCGTGGAACATATTGCAAAAATATGATACTTCTTTTCTTTTAAAGAGGAATGTTTGAAGAACAAATAATGTTGAAACTAGAGATGTATCTCGTTTCCTTCTGTCAAAACAACTGCATTGAACATAACTATCCAAGCGCCATAAATATTCTTTTTCCCAAGTTTGCATGCCTATAACTCAAGAAGTATTAAAATGTATTAGGCTATCAAAAACATTTTAAATTGAAACCACTGACATAAACAGTCAGCTCTCATGCTTTTTCTTTTGCATTTAAATCTTTATCACAAGCAATCCTGCAGGTCATAAAGAAATTGGTCATATTTACGTTTTGAAATTTGAATATGTCGCCTTGTTTATCTAAAAGTGCACTTTTTCTTGCTTTAAACCTAACCAAAAAAACATGTGTTGACTGTGAAACACAGTAGAATTTAATTATATGCATTAATGGTGTAAATACTACATTTTCGTGTCAGTCCATGTTCATTTTTACCACATGCAATGTGCTGTCACTTTAATTTAGTGCGTGCAACGCAGCCAAAATAGACTCTGTGTGGAAACAATCGCTGCACTGCTGCATACGCACTGCTCCTAGAGTTAATCATAAACTCTGGATAAAACCTTGTGTTGATAGAGAACATTTATGGTGAGCCCTTTGAACTAAAATTAAACCGGATTGGTTTTGTTAACTCTAATCAAACAATATTGTGTGGAGCAATGTTTGACCTGTTTAATATTTACTTTTCTTTCCAGTGATACAATGACAGATCTAGTTCTAGATGACGCCATGGACACTTCTCTAGAGACAGACTTTGGAGCACTTGAACAGTGTGACTCTGATTCATCAGATAACAGCATAGGTGAAAACAAAAAACAGTATTTGCATTGTTGATTAAGACTTGCTCTTATGTTGCAGGGTCCTGATATCTTTAACAACAGACTTTTGGTGTGTTTCTTTTAGATAACATAATTCCCAATCTAACCATTTTGTCAACTGGAAACTCTGCAGCCATCCAGTTTGGACATGAGAACATTCTACTTGGAGAAAAACAACCAAATATTAAAAATGTAGAAATACACACAATTGTTCCTTTACAGAGGAAGATATCAGAACGTCACATCTCAGTGATCAACATGACTGGCTTACATGAGAATGAACTGGTCTCTGCTAATCATGTCATTGGTCAACTAGTGAATGAAAATGAAATTCATGCCTTCATCTTTGTTGTGCGACTGGGCCAGTTAACAGATGCTGATAAAATGGGTCTTGAATGGCTACAGAGAGTGTTTGGTGACAAAGTTATTCAGTTTGTCATGATTCTTTTCACCTATGAGAGAGAAGAAGAGTGTGACACTCTAAAAGATGATATGAAGAGAAACCCTGTTCTGGAGCAGCTGCTAGATAAATGTGGAGGAAGATATCACACGTGCAACAAGTCTATGAACAACCAATCAGAGATGAGAGAACTGATGAAAAAGATTGACCACCTGTTTAATGAGAATAAACAGCAGCACTACACTGGAGAGATCTACAACACTGCAGTAAAACGGGAAGAAGAACAGAAAAACAGTATGTGTCAAAGTGGTAAGAACAGTTTAGTTTCCTGATGTTTCACATGTTGTTCTTCTCTGATGTTGCCCTTCACTGTATTGTAGTGATTATATTCAATATTTAATAAATATATTATTATAGAAGTAAATATATTGGCACACATGGATCTGCATTTGATGTACCAGCTGTATAAATGTTACATTTTCTTTGGTAAATTACGTGTTATGCTAGGGCAGGGAAATATGAGATGAGGATCCACATGCAGTTAGATTTATTAACAGAAAATAGAAAAACACAGACGGGTAAACTCAAACCGGAACAGGAGAAAACTAGGAGCATATACAAGAAGCAAGCATGAAGAGATCCAGAAACAACGACTGACCAAGAACCTAGGAAAGATGGTGTGATGAAGCGAGTGCCACTGCTCACTTGAGGGGAGGGGGAAAGTAGTGTGAGTCCGTGAGGGTTTAAAAAAAAAATGATGGCTCAGTTGCACAGCACTCTCGTGCAGGGTATAATCAGGGTGTAATTTATTTACAGTGCTAATGAACAAGACAGTCCACAGTGAAGCATATATACAGGTACACACAAAATAAGCAAAATACACCAAAAAAGCAGCAAAGAAACAACAAAACAGGAAAATAAAGATTAAAAATATATCCACAACGTATCCACAATATACAAGGGTGTTGAGGGTTTGGTTGAACCTTTCCACAAGGCCGTCTGTCTGTGGGTGGTATGGGCTTTTTCTGAAGGCGGTGATGCCCAACTGTCAGATCAGCTGCCCCATAAGCCGTGACTTGATGTTAGTCCCTTGTTCCGTCACGATCTCCTCTGGTATTCCTACCCTGGAGAAGGGTTGAACGAGGGAATGGATGATCTTTAGTATGGTGACAGTACGGAGTGGGAAAGCTACTGGATACCTTGTTGCATAGTCACTGATTATGAAGATGTACCATTGACCTGCACTGCTTTTCTCCAGTGGCCGCACAATGTCCATGGCGATATGCCTGAAATGCTCAGAAATCACAGGGATAGGTTGCAAGGGTGCTCTGCTCCGCTGAGTCACAGCACTGGTTTTCGGACATATGGCGCACATGTTGCAGCATGTCAGTACATCAGTATATAGTGTTGGCCAGTGAAAACGTGAGCTGATGCATGCATATGTCTTTTGTTGACCCGGATGGCCGGCCCATGGAACTGTGTGTGCTAAGTGCAAGACAAGTGTACGACAGCAAGTTGGTACAACAAGACGGGTCACATCATTGGCTTGCAAATACAACACATTATTCAAAAGCACATATCTCTCATTGGATGGTTTAGCAGGACATTCAAAGTCTCATTTCTTTGTAACTCAGCAATATTCCCTGGTACCTGCCAGCCACTAACATCAAGACCCTCTACAGAAGCCTCAGAGGCTGGTGTACCAAGGTAATTCTCAAGCATTCTTTGTCGGTGTGACTTTTTCAGGCCCTAGGTCCCGCCCTGGAACAAACTACCATCAAGATCTGGCAGTGGATGAAGACCTGCCCTGGCTTGTTAACCAAGTAGGCGAGAGTGTAACTGCGGTACCTCGAGCAAACCCTCAAAACCCTTGTTTATTGTGGATACATTGTGGATATATTTTTCATCTTTATTTTCCTGTTTTGCTGTTTCTTTGCTACTTTTTGGGCATTTTTGTGTGTGCACCTATACACTGCTCAAAAAAATTAAAGGAACACTTTGAAAACACATCAGATCTCAATGGGGAAAAATATCATGCTGGATATCTATACTGATATGGACTGGGTAATGTGTTAGGAATGAAAGGATGCCACATCGTTTGATGGAAATTAAAATTATCAACCTACAGAGGGCTGAATTCAAAGACACCCCGAAAATCAAAGTTAGTCCAGAGCCAAAGTGGCTAGTCCATTTTGCTGAAATTTCATTGCAGCAACTCAAAATGGTACTCAGTAGTTTGTATGGCCCCCACGTACTTGTATGCATGCCTGACAACATCGGGGCATGCTCCAAATGAGACGATGGATGGTGTCCTGGGGTATTTCCTCCCAGATCTGGACCAGGGCATCACTGAGCTCCTGGACAGTCTGAGGGGCAACCTGGCGGCGTCGGATGGACCGAAACATTATGTCCCAGAGGTGTTCTAATGGATTTAGGTCAGGTGAGTGTGGGAGCTATTCAATGGTATCAATTCCTTCATCCTGCAGGAACTGCCTGCATACTCTCGCTAAATGAGGATTGTCGTGAACCAGGAGGAACCCAGGTCCCACTGCACCAACGTAGGGTCTGACAATGGGTCCAAGGATTTCATCCCGATACCTAATGTCAGTTAGGGTGCCATTGTCTAGCCTGTAGAGGTCTGTGCGTCCCTCCATGGATAAGCCTCCCCAGACCATCACTGACCCACCACCAAACCGGTTATGCTGAACGATGTTAGCAGCATAACATTCTCCACGGCTTCTCCAGACCCTTTCACGTCTGTCACGAGCTCAAGGTGAACCTGCTCTCATCTGTGAAAAGCACAGGATGCCAGTGGCGGACCTGCCAATTCTGGTGTTCAATGGCAAATGCCAGTCGAGCTCCACGGTGCCGGGCAGGGAGCACAGGGCCCACTAGAGAACATGGGGCCCTCAGGCCACCCTCATGAAGTCTGTTTCTGATTGTTTGGTCAGAGATATTCACACCGGTGGCCTGCTGGAAGTCATTTTGTAGGGCTCTGGCAGTGCTCATCCTGTTCCTCCTTGCACAAAGGAGCAGATACCGGACCTGCTGATGGGTTAAGGACCTTCTACGGCCCAGTCCAGCTCTCCTAGAGTAACTGCCTCTCTCCTGGAATCTCTTCCATGCTCTTGAGACTGTGCTGGGAGACACAGCAACCTTCTGGCAATGGCACGTATTGATGTGCCATCCTGGAGGAGTTGGACTGCCTGTGCAACCTCTTTAGGATCCATGTATCGCCCCATGCTACCAGTAGTGACACTGACCCTAGCAAAATGCAAAACTAGTGAAAACAGTCAGAAAAGATGAGTAGGGAAAAAAATGTCAGTGGCCTCCACCTGTAAAACCATTCCTGTTTTGGAGGTCATCTCATTGTTGCCCATCTAGTGCACCTGTTATTAATTTCATTAACACCAAAGCAGCTGAAACTGATTAACAACCCCCTCTGCTACTTAACTGACCAGATCAATATCCCAGAATTTTAATTGACTTGATGCTATACTCTGATTAAAAAGTGTTCCTTTAATTTTTTTGAGCAGTGTATATATAGGTGCACACACAAAAATACCCAAAAAGTAGCAAGTGAACAAGACAGTCCACAGTGAAGTGTGTATATACACACTTCACTGTGGACTGTCTTGTTCATTGGCACTCTAAATAAATTACTCCCTGCACAAGAGTGCTGTGCAACTGAGCCATCTTTTTTTAAACCCTCACAGACTCGCACTACTCCCCCCTCCCTTCGAGTGAGCAGTGGCACTTGCTTCATGACAGACGGGTATGAATACACAGGGAAATGAGTTAACAAGGAGGGAGAAGCCAATTAATTACTATGATGACAAATAGGAGTAAGTAGGGCAATAAACAAGGGAGCAGGGGAGCACTACAAACAGGAGGTGAGGACAGAAACATTAGGAAAAGAAAACATTTCAACTTAAAAGTCATTCAACACGAGACAGAGGAACACAAGATTGGGATTGTGACAGAGCCCCCACTCTAAGCAGTGGATTCTAGACACTCCTAAAAAGTCCAGGATGAAGGTGGAGTGGAAATGGATCAGGGAAGGGACAGAGACAGGTTCGTGTAGTGGAAGAGGGCCTGGAGACTGAGGTGGAAAGTCTGGCCAGAACACTAAGGTGGAGCAGACAGAGCTGACGACCAGGGCGGAACTGGCTAGGCAGGTGGCAAGGGTGGAATAGATGGGGTTGAAGATCTCCATGGCAGAGCAGATGACCACCACAGCAGATCAGACAGGGCTGAAGCACCCCACAGCAGAGCCGATGACCACCACAGCAGATCGGATGGGACTGAAGAACCCCAAAAGCAGAGCAGAAGACCACCATGGCAGGCGGAACAGATGGAACTGTCAAAGAGAGCACAGACGTGTTAGTAACGGCCTCTGTGGCCATAACAGGACAGGCAGACAGTTCAAAAACAACCTCCATGGTCATGTCAGGGCGTGCAAAGAGTTCAGGGATGACCTCCGTGGTCGTATCAAGGCAGACAAAGAGTACAGAAATGACCTCCATGGTCATGTCTGGACAGACCTCCTTGCCTGTGATGGAACAAGCTGAGGGTTCCAGGACTGAAACCAACACAAGACTGAGCCCTGGGGCTGAAGTAGGCTCTGGAACAGACTTATCATCATCAACATCAACGGTGGGTCTGCCACACTGGACATCAGTCTCGAATACCTGGGCACTGCCATTCGTGATGGCCAGGAACACTGGCGTGGCGTCCGTGATGGCTGGAGACTCTGGCGTGGTGGCCATATTGTGACGAGGCTCTGGACTGGGGCTACCAGACTCAAAAGTGCTTAGAGCAGAGGACTGGTAACCATCAGAACTGGACATGTTGGGAATTGTGGTCGATTACATGTTGAATCACGGTATTCACATAGTTTAACAATGTTTTAAAGAGGAGAAACAAAATCAGTACGTGAGGTGACAGGCAGGTGTGGTCTAACATTGTTCTCAGTTATATCACTGTTAATACATCAACTGTTAAAATAACAATAATCATTGAAGTACAAAAATAATTTTCTAAACCTTTTAAAAAAAAACTTAAATTGAATGCATTTCTTTTCTGCTTTCTTTAAGCTGAACCCACAATCAAAAAAGAAATAATGGAAGACACTACAAAATCAGAGACTGGAGTAATGCATGGGGTGAGTGCCTACATGTTTACATATTTTACTGGTCAAAATGCTTACATAAAAAGAAAGCATGAAGAAAACAAAGATAAATGTGAATATATCAAATGAAGGGATTTGTATCACCTCAAAGAAGCATGATTTTTTAATTTCTGATGAGGATCAGTAAATACAATTTAAATCATAATACATTATTACTGGCTGATAACAGTCAAATTGAATCAATATTAACAACATCCATCTTTGCACTGCAGAAGTGGCACAGAAGCTGCATCTAAAGTGGCATTTAGTTGCGTTTATGCAGACTGATTAATGGAGCTCAGAGCAGGGGCAGGGCCAGAAATATTTAAGTGGGTAGGCCTGCATAAAACCGGGTGGGCAAAGTGTAGCGTATGAAAACTGCATATCAAATTGCCAACAGAAAACACAGCACAAAGATTCAATAAACAATATTTCTAAAGCACTGATTAACATTAATTTTAATTTCAACATTTACTAATACATTATTACAATTAAAAGTAAAAAAAAACAAAAAACAGTGGGGTCTGCATTTGCATTAATCAGACCCTGTAACATACTGTCACGAATCCTGGCCATGCACTTCTGTTCACTGACCACCAGAGGTCACTAGTTCACCACATTGACTCATACACTACACTACTGGCACATCACATTGGACTGCATTTCCCATCATCCATTGCACTGACGACACACAGCTGATTTCACTGATCACTCCATCACACATGCTTTATAAGCTTTGAACCTGCTCTCTGTGATCGCCGAGTATTGTATTGCATTTATCACTCTCATAGCGATAGCTACCTTACGGAGCCCACTTAGTTTTCATAGTCGTGCCTTGCCGTGTGTTTTGATTCCTGCCCGTGTTTCCTGGATTTACCCTTTGCCTTGCCGTTCGGACACTGTTTGCACCTCGTTTGGATTATTGCTCTTGTACCTGGATTATCTCTCTGCCTTGCCCTTTTGGATATTGTTTGCCGATCGTTGACCCACGCTTGCCTTAGGACTACTCTGTGTCTTGCCCTTACCATACCTGTTTGCCATTGTTTGACCCTGCCTTTTAATTGACTATGTTTAGAAATAAAGCTCAGCAAATGGATCCGCTTGCCTCTTGTCTCGTCTGCCCCGTAACACATACAATGATATTGAACCACTTTTTGTGCAGTACGAGTATTGGGGGAAAAATAAAGCGCTTGCAGGAATCTTTAGTTAAATTTAAATGTATAAAATGTAAGCTTTTATACACAGACCATATATATTTTAGACCCTGCTGCTGCTTTAAAGTTTCACAGTTTAAGTTTACATTTGTAACATACAATGTCATAATTTGATCTAAACTTAAGAATTGTATCTGCTTAATGTCAACGAAAAAATAAAGTGCTTGCAGGATTCCTAAAGAAAATAAAAGAATTGTAAAACAATACAATAAATACAGACATTGAACATATACAGATATTGAACTGTATATTTTTGGTTCTGAGAATTTCACACGTTTTGCATTGCAAGTTTTTCAGTTTGTTATGCGTGGAATCAGCGAGACCACGACGTGAGCCCCAACTGCAAAAAAAAAAACAACACCCTGACCACGAGAGAAAGCGGCACTGCCCACTGCCCGCCGCTGCGAAGCCCCTTTCACAAGGGATGCCATCCGCGCAGCAGAAGCGCCCCGAGCAGCCGAGGCGGCGCACACGTTGTGGTCCCGAGGCAGACGTTACCACAAAAGCCTAAATGACGCCACACACATTCAGCCTGTGCTTTGTAGCACTTTATTTCTTTGTTCAAATCTATTAACAGTTGCACGATTAAAACTGATCTAGAAAAACTGAGCGACCACATTGCTCATTAAACTCGTAAAATGTTAAGTTGAGCGCAGTGCCATGCTCTTAATGCCTCATCTGTGGCCGTTCTAGATGCACATTAAAACTGAATTAGCAGTCTTTCTGCATGACTTCAGTGGCTCCAGCGCAACTATAGGTTAAAGAGCTTAAAATACGGGTTCACAAGTTAACAGGTTAAAGTATCAGTTTAGATGTTAATATGGCAACACTTTACAATAAGGTTCATTAGTTAACATTAGTTCATTACATTAGTTAACATGAAATAAGAATGAACAATACTTCTACTACAGCATTTATAAATCTTAGTTCATGTTAATTTCAGCATTTACTAATGCATTATTAAAATCACAAGTTGTGTTTGTAAACATTAATGCACTGTAAACTAACATGAACAATAAACGACTGTATTTTTATTAATTAACATTAACAAAGATTAATAAATTGTATAATAAATGTGTTGTTCATTGTTCGTTTATGTTAGTTAATACATTAACTAATGTTAACAAATAACATCTTATTGTAAAGTGTTACCATTAATATTTATTCATCATACTGTTGAACTTTAGAGTATTTTCTCTCTTGTTATTTCATAGAAGCTCCAAAGAAGACAGAGAAAGCCAGAGTCTTGTGCCCCGTGTTTATCAGTGTCTTTATGTTTGTTGGGTGAAAAAGAAAAACTCAATAAACAAAGTAAAAAATAATTTGACTGATATCTTTCCCCCCAAGGTTTCTATAGATATCGCGATATATTGATATCATGAATTCTTCTGTCCACAATAACTGTGATTTGAACAATCTAATATTGTGACAGCCCTAGTTTTAAATATAAAATAGATAAAATACTGGGTAACACTTTATTTCGATAGTCCACTTTAGATATTGTACTAACAGTAAGTAACTTTGCTACTACATGTCCACTAGCAGTGATTAGAGTATTAGTAGACTGTCTGCTTAATATCTTCTAACACTCTATTTTGATGGGTCCACAACATACTGACTATGAGAAACTTTGCAAGTATATGTCAACTTATTCTACTAACCCTAACAGTCTACTCTGAGAGTTAGTAGACAGTTGCAAATTAATGAGAATTAGTTGACATGTAGTTGACATAGTTACAAAGTTACTTATAGTTAGTAGAATGTCTAAAGTGGACTATCAAAATAAAGCATAACCAAATACAGAACTATAAAACAATACTTTACATATTAAACTAAAACTACCAGTAAGTGATGGCAAATCGTGTTAATAAGTGAATCACTGATGTATCAATTCAAACGATTCATTCAACGATGGTTGACTGAATGAACAAATGGTTGAATGAAATGTCTTTCCAAAAAGAAGGTAGCTGCAGCTCATCCAGATGATGACTAGACCTTCTGACTAGACCTGAGGACTTGTGATATGCACATACTGTATTTTCTGCTCATTACACTGGCTTCAGGTTACATTTAGTATTGATAGGTATTATTACTTGTTTATAAATCACTCAATGGCCTAGGACCTCAATACATTGCAGATATGCTCACTAATATACACCAAGCAGAACACTCAGATCATTAGGATTAAGTCAGTTATGCAGAGTTCACATTGCATGATTTTAGCCCCGATTTTCACTCGCCATCATGTTTTGCGAAATTGCGTCAAATGCCTAAAATCGGAGGCAAATCGGTGCTCATTTATGTGAGCGACAATCACGCAGTGTGAATTATCAAAGATGCGATCTGAGAGAACTGCCGACACGTTGCCGATGCCCATAAAATATTTGGCATGCTAAATATCTGGACCTGTTGGCGATTCAAAATCCTGCTGTGTGAAATGAGTTCTGACTGAAAAATACATTGATCTACATCCAATAAGGGAGCAAGATACAGGGCAGAGGGAAGTTCGGGGAGGAGTTATATGAAACGTAGTTTGCGGACCATACAGAGTTGTCAGCGATTCTACCTATTGTAAAGTAATGCAGTGTGTAATCTCCTGTCACCGATCTGTCATGCAATGTGAACACAGCAGCAACTGAATGCTACCCCTGATAGTTGTGCAGTGTGAAAACAACAGTGATCCAATGACTTTGAAAATCATGCAGGTTGAACTCGGCATTAGAAATACCAAAGGTTCACTCAAAATAAGGGGCGTCTGCTTTTAGCTATTATGCCACCTGCAGCTGGAACCAGCTTCTAAAAGAGATTAGATGTGCTAAATCAGTAGATATTTTTTATTGAATCATTGACTCACTTGCTTCGTGCAAAAATGCTGTTTATATGCAGAAAATATATATACAAAATACACATACATCAATTACTTTATTTTTAGTCGTACAACTCAGTCATCTATTTTTTGGTAACACTTTAGAATACTGTTCCATCATTAATGAATAACTACACAAGAACACATGAGTAACACAATATTAGCACTCTAGTAACTACTAGTAACTAACAAGAAACTCTGATTAATGAATTAGTAAAAAACAGTGCTTAGTCGAATGTGGTAGTTCAGTATTATCTAATTGGTAACTACTATTTTTTCATACCTCCCTAAGAACTACTAAGAACTACTGTATACAGGTTCATAATTAATATGAATAATACATAATGTATAATTAAT
>JAFVLL020004656.1:0-41262 GCA_021397915.2 Tor tambroides | reverse complement strand
AACAACCTTAACTATCAGTATTAATAATTTGTGATGTCACAGTCATGTGAGTCTTGCCTTATTTCATTTCCATGCTAGCTAACCGTGCTGATGTGAATTACGATATGTAAAATAAAAAGTACATATATATAAAGTATTAATGTTATACGACTGAAAAGAAATAAGAGGTGTTTACAGTCATGTGGTCATGTGGGAGATAACTGTGATGCGTTCAATTGCAAAGCAATGATTTCATATAAAACGAAACAAAATGTTCAGAAAAGATTATATTCCTCTTGTTTGCTTTCTTATGTGTGTACAGTTTTCATCTTTCTTAACCAGTACTTAATTATGTCGTGAGACACTAAATCAGAGAGGAATCTTACTTAATACTGAGTTTCGAAATGTTTTTTGTTTTTTTTTAATTGTGCTGGCTTATTTCTGTGGCCATCTGTTTTTACGTTCTACGTTTGAAATGTACGTCACTGGTTAAGCTTAATTTATTGTTTTGGTTTCATCCATGTGTTCCTGCACAGTGGGGTGGAGTCATGACTAAATGTATTTGTTTACTGTAGCACGTTTTTAAAAATGTAGATACGAGATGCAGTTACGGAGCTAAATGGTGATTGAGTGATTCACATTAAACAACCATCAGTCCTGCCACTGTAAAATATCAAGAGCTGTACTGAAGTGATCCAGTGTGACTGACTGGTGCATCTTTCCTATCGTGAGATTTCACTGAATGTTTTCATGATAGTGTCTGTGTTCTATACCAAAGACAGAGTCTGTCCTTCACTTGTACTTACCTGTTAGCTTCACAATGAACGGATGAGAGCTTTGATAATTGGGGACTGCCGATGTTTTTCCTGAACGCTTCATTTGACTGTATTATATAAAATTGGTGTTCACGTCAACATGAAATCAAAATTGATCCAATTGACTTCCATATCTATCAGCTGGTGTCACCTAGGGCAGAAAATAGCCAATATTATTCAATTACAACAAAAAGAAAAACAAAGCAAACAAAACAAAAACAGAGGAAATGAAAGCAAAACAAAAAAAAGCTCATGAAAGCAAAACAAAAGCAGAGGAAAGCAAAGCAAAGCAATACAAAACAAAATAAAAGGATAGCGAAAAAAACAAAAGCAGAGGAACAGAAAGAAAAACAAAACAAATCAAAGCAAACAAAACAAAGCAGAGGAACAGAAAGGAAAACAAAACAAATCAAAGCAAACAAAACAAACCAGAGGAACAGAAAAGAAAACAAAAACAAAGCAAACAAAACAAAAGCAAAGAGAAACAAAACTAAATGAAAGCAGAAAAAGTGAAAGCTAAACAAACAAACAAAAAAACAAAACAAGCTAATGGAAGGAAAACTAAATAAAACAGAGGAAAGGAAAACAGAAAAAAAGCCAAACAAAACAAAACAAAAAAGCAGAGAAAGGGAAAGCAGAACAAAAAAACAAACAAAACAAAAGCAAAGGGAAGGAATTCAAAACCAAGCAAAACAAAAGCAGTAAATTAATCAAAATTAAGATTCATGTTAAAAACGGTACTGTAATACGTTTTTTTTTCTAAAAAAAAAGAAACCTTACCATTAGCAGACAGCCTTCAATTTCCTCTGAAAAATCTCCTCAAAAGTATGTGCTTGTGTTTCAGAAGAGGAGTAATTTCCCCAAATCCACTGCATACTCACATTCAGCTCTATTTTAACGGCCACTATTCAATACCAAAAGTACTGCCACAATTTTTCTGATGAAATTTCCTGCTTTATGTGGAAATACGTCAAAGTATGGAAGTAAATTGGGTCGCAAATGTCATTTCATGTTGACTGTAAAAGGTCAAAAAGTATCGCCCACGCAGTAAAAAACTGTTAAGGTGACTGTTGTATCACACCTGAAATGAAATGTACTGATTCAAAAAGCAGTGAAAATGGCCACCATGGTGACTAATCCCAATCATCAGACGATTTTTTTTAAACACACATAATGTTACACACCTTATCAATGTAAATGATTTCAAACAAAAATGCTGTAGAAAGTATTTTGTATGAGCACAACTGCTTTAATCAACATTCGCTGCATGGCATCTATGCCCCCATTTGTACATAAGGCCACTTCTTTATGGATTCTAGGGAAATTGGTTTGTATTTGCTTCGTTTTGTGACTCTACTGTGTTGTGTGTTGATCAGACCGACAATCTTAAGAAATCCAGTGCCCCTCGTTCCCATTTTGCTCCCCACCACCAGAAGTCCTGCAGCTGCTTTGGATGTCTGCTTACCCGCCTGAATGTTCGGATTGGGATTCTCTTGTTTATGCGCTGGAAGCCGCAGTCAGACCCGCATCTCTGATGTCACCTCTTGCCATAAAGAGTTTCCATACAAGCTCTTGGAATCTTTCCATCATATTTTAATAAATGACTATTATGCCAAAAGTTGTTGTTTTATTTCTATTTCTGGCATCGATGATCAAGTTTCACCCTGCTAATCATACAAACATGAACACTTGATACAGATTCAAGAATAGGAAAATGGCCTCAGATTTCAAGATTAAACTGCCTATTATTTACAGCAAAGATGAATTATAGCTTATTCAAAATGAAACCTGTACAAAATAGAGTAAATCTTCAATAAAACATTCAAAGTAGAAAGACTGTTTGAACATATTGTAGTTTACGTCAAGATAAATTACAAAATATATAGAAACATTAAAGGGATAGTTCATCCAAAAATGAAAATTCTCAAGTTGAAACCAAAAAGATATTTTGAAGAGTGTTGGTAATCAAACGGTTGACGGTAGCCATTGACTTCCATAGCATTTTTGTCCATACTATGGTAGTCAATGGCTACCGTCAACTGTTTGGTTACCAACACTCTTCAAATGATCTTATTTTGTGTTCAACAGAAGAAAGAAACTCAAACAGGCTAATGGAAGCAAAACAAAAGCAGAGGAAAGGAAAACAAAAAGCAAAAGTAAATTGAAGCAAAACAAAATAAAATGCAAAACAAAAAAAGCAAATTGGAGCAAAACAAAAAAGCAGAACAAAGCAAAACAAAATAAAAGGGAGGCGAATCTAAACAAAAGCAGAGGAACAGAAAGGAAAACAAAGCAAAGCAAACAGAAGCAGAACTAAATAAAAAGCAGAAAAAGTCGAGGGTGAATAAATGATGACAGAATTTTCATTTTTGGGTCAACTATCCCTTTAAGGATATCATTTACACACTATCTGCACTTTACCAAAACACAAGACGTGAAGAATTGCTTCAATGAAGACTGTTCTGCTGAGGAGGTGAATAGTGGGACGTCAGTTCGGCCTCCATGGGTACGTTCAGACTGCATTCGCTTGAAAGTCTGTCTTTAGGTTTTCTTAAGTTCTCCTTAGAGAATGAGAAATAAGACATAATAACACATTCTAGCATACTTTTCACCCCCAAAAATTGCACTTTAGCATACTTTTCACAAAAAAATGATATTCTTTAAAATAATATTCAACATGCAAAGAAAATGTTATGTTTTGGACACTTAAGTGCATGTTAATTGCAATTAAAATCAAATGTATTACAGTTTCAGTTTATATTAAATGCAATTGTTTGAATTTAAGAGTGCTCTTTTGCATATCAGAATAGATCTTCGGCCACTAAACAATTCCTAAATGCGCCCAAGCGTATACTAATATTTCCCAGAATATCACCATTATGATTTCAAAACTGATATATAGATATTTGTAAAGCAAAACTTGTTTTAAGCACAAAACCGTATTTTCAAATTATAGCAAAATTGATTGAGCTGCATACCAAATTGTTCACAGGCACGAGCTGTTTTAAATCTAAAATAGAAAGCATATACTTGGGCAAGAGCCCTAAACCAGCACAACCGCACCATTTACTGAAGCCCTTCATTTTGAGAGCCGTCCTGCTGAGCGACTGTGAGAACAGACTGCAGCAGTGACAGATTCACTCAGACCGCTCCAATCCATCAATACAGTAGTCAGTCAAAAACAACAAGAGATTACTATTGGATTATTTCACCACAATCATGAGGAAATATAACCTAGAATTAAATTGCAAATGGAATGAATTCACAGTTACTTAAAGGGAACTTAGAACAGAAATACAACTTCAAAAGAATATTCAGAATGTGAACTGAATGTAATGTTTTTGAACATTTAATTGCATGCAAATGTATTATAGTTCAAATTTATTATCAATGCAATTTAACTACAATGTAGTTTTGCCATTTCTAAAAATAATTTCTTAAAAATCAAACTCGTGTTGTGTATTTAAATATATTTACAATTACACATTTGCAACAATGAATCTGCAATTTAGCACATTTCATATAAAATATATATTACCTTTAAATATCAAATAAAAGACTATAGTTAAAATACTTCACGTGCTTTCGTATTTTAGTCAACACTTCAAAATAAGTGCACTTTGTTAAAACGCAATTATTTAAAATGTACTTTAAAGTAAATCTTAATTTGACATTATTACAAATTGTACTTTTTAACACTGTACTGAAGTGTGTTATGAAAAATAGTCATGAAAGTGTTTTGTGTGTGTGTGTGTGTGTGTGTGTATATATATATATATATATATATATATATATACATACATATATATATGCGCACATACCTTCAAGAATTTATTTTTAACGATTTTTTTTTTCCATTTTTGGGTGTATTATCATTTTAGAGTTAAAGTATTAGAATGTTTTCATTAACTGAAACAAAGCTGAATTAAAACAAAATATAAATATTAGATGAAAAACTTAAGCTAAACAATAATTTGAAATGTTGCCTTGGCAACATTAAAACACTAAAATTATAAAGAAATGACTAAAAATAATAAAATAACATAAATGAACCCTAATCGGTAAAATAAGCACATATCAAAATTATTGAAAATATTTCAAATGAAAACAAAAAAATAAAAGCTAATTCAAAATATTAATTCAAATTTATATATAGTAATTATATATACTAACTATATAAATAATACTAAAATGATGCTGATAAAGTATGTGAATGACAGTAAATAACTTAAGTTCTGGACTATTTCTAATCATATGAGATTTAAAATAGACATATAGACCACTTTCATAGTGCTTTATTATACACACACACTTTTAAGATTTTTTAATAATTTTTAAATCATTTTTCATTTTTAGGTGTATTATCCGTTTAACTGTGTCACCTACAAACCATAATTATAATATTCCTTAACATGTCATTAATTATGCAGCCCAGCTAACAACTCCATGTACATATTATTCAATAAAATCAGCCCTGTGTCTTCTACCCAAACAGTAACCGTCTATAAATAATCAGCGCACATCAATAAACATCAGGCCACGGTTATTTGTAGCGAGAAACTTTTAGCTCAGCTTAAAATACTGCTCGGAGCCCTTGACCCAAACTTCCCAACTCCTGAAATGGACGAATTAATAGATGCATATTAAATAGGAGCAGTTGGATTGTTATGCTAAACCTCACCTCAACATGCAAAACAAATGTGGTGGGTTTGAAACGGAACACAGCGAAGGTCACCGTCCTTTCATTTAAATGCATGTATTATACATAAATTTATATATAAAAAAGAAGGACCACAAAAGCACTAATGTGTATTTTCTATCCTTATTAGTCATGAGGAAAACGAAAGGTAAAAAAAAAAACTCTTTAAGCACCTGGAACTCGCTCTCAGCATTCCATTAATTACCCAGACAATGGCAACAACTTCAGAGGCAGATTTTTCAATTTCAGAAAGAAAAAGAGGCAGACAGACAGATAGAGAGAGAGAGAGGAGAGAAGAGAGGGGGAACGAGATAGATGGAGAGAGAGAAACGCATGTATTCAGGCTCTTCATGCTATACCAGCACTTAAATCCGACGGACCTCCCATAAAAAAGACTCAAGGTTACGTCCGATTGAAAATCCTCACAAACAACCACTTCAGAAATCCATTTAGAGCCAGTGCTAGAACATCTAATTCAAACATGTTGTCCTGTTAAAATGGTCGCGTAGTTCCTCTAAAACTCTTTCTCCACCGCTGCCGTTTGCCGGGCCTCTTTGTAAAAGCGATTAAATTTCCACATTCTGAAGCACAAAGACATAATTACACAGGATCAGAAATGCAGCCCAAACAGAAGGTCAGACATGAAAAATGACCTCTTATTGTCACAAATGATAGGCCGTTTTGCCAAGAGTAATTTGTAACAATACCTCGGCTCGCAGTTCGTTGGAACGGCCAATGGAACACGGCCCAGATATAAAAAAAAAAAAGTGTTTTGTGAATAATGAGAGTTCAATGGAGTGTATAGAGACTAAGAAGCTCAAATGATGAAAAATAGGAAGCTCACTTATTTCTTTATTAATTTTAATTCTGTTTTAATCTACTCTCCCTCATGTCAGTCAAAACCCGTTTGACGTAAGGCTATTGCACACTGAGTCCGAAATTTTCGTATGCGTTTTTACGGTTTTTCCGTATTCGTCATCCTTTCCTATCAAAATGCTTGTTACGGATGCGAAAACGCAGAAAATCGAACCCGATCCGAAATTTTTATGACGGACGAAAGTTTCGGAGGCAGTGTGTAAACGTGATTGACACAACGTGAGGTCGTATTTAGTTTTTCGGGTTCAGTGTGCAATTGTAACAGAGTAGAATCCGAGTAGAATCCGAATCTGAAGGGGCGAGTAGGACCGCAACACAATGACCTTTACTTTCTTCTGTGGAACACAAAAGGAGATGTTTTGACGAATGTTACCGCTGCTCTTTTTCAGTTAAGAAAATACGGTTTCGAAACACATAAGAAACGTCAAACTTGGCGTCAAGTTTGAATTTGCACCAGGGTTATTATTAGGTAAAGTATTAAAAACATTGTCGGTGTTGATAGCCTTGTGGGCAGTGCACCAACACACAGCGCCGTTGCGCTACGGGCGTCCTGAGTTCGAATCCGACTTGCGAACCTTTCCCAATGCCATCCCCCTCTCTCTGATCTGTCCTATCACAATAAAGGCAAAAACACCAAAAAATAAATACTTTAAAAAAAAAAGTTTTCGTTAATTGAAATAAAGCAGCAATAAAACTAAAAATAATAGTAGATAAAAAAAAACTTAAGCTAAACAATAATTAGAAATGTTGGCAACAGTAAAACTCTAAAATTATAAATGAATGACTAAAAATGCTAAATAAAATAAATTAACCCTAATTGGTAAAATAAGCACATAACAACATTACGAAAAATTAAACGAATTAAAATGAAAAATGAAAATATAAAAATAAAAGCTAATTCAAAATACTAATAAAAACATACAGTAATTAAATATATAAATAATACTAAAATTATGGTGAACGACAATAAATAACAAATTAAATTTTGATCTATTTCCTGTTATGATTTCATATGGATTTAAAATATTGTAACTGAGACATATGGACCACTTTCACAGTGCTTTTTGTCTTTTTTTTTTTTTTTGAGTTTGTCTCCATTTACTTATTATATTATATAATAATATATTATAATACTTTATTATTATTATTATTGCTACTATTATATTATTATTATTATATGCACCTTTATTATATAATTATATTATTAAATGCATATTTATTCATTTATTTATTTATTTGTCCTTTTATAAGATTTAAACATCTGCTTTTGAGTTTTACGCAAAAAAATGAAAGTCATACAGATTTGAGAAGTATCTGGGCTTTGAAATGAAATAAGATTTTTAGATTGTTACTTATAAAACATACTGTACTGTCATTTAGACACAAGTAAATATGGTTAAATATTTGAGGCTAGTAAGTACGAACAGAACCCCATAGTTACATACTTCTCTAAGCAGACAAAGACGACTACCATTCTTTTAAATTATTGCAGTATTACTGCAACCTATAATAATTGTGTAAGCGGTGCAGTTACGCGCTACAGGTTGGAACGAAAGCCAGACTAAGAGTGAAGCTTCGTTAATGAGATCTGAGTTGCCTAAAACACTTAACGATGTGCCAAAGGATCCAAGAATAATACTTCCTAAATGGCACGCTAACAAACGTGCGCTTATACTGCAACCAGATATCTGGCCGCTGTATCACCAACCAACCCAAATCCTCAGAAGTTCAAATATCTGCTTATTTTTTAAAAACTAATACCATTATTAAATAAAACAATAAATCACGGCTAAAATGTGGCGTGTTCTTTGTGAACTGCATTTGGGATTGGTGGTTTATGTGGATACTGTTGTTGGCAAAGACACACAAAATATATTCTGTTTCAAAGGTCTTCCTGGATTCACCCCTTTTAATATAAGGGGAGGGTGTATCCAAGGTCACTTCCTGATTGTGAATCCTCCAATGAGGCACAAGATTCAATGCTCAAGTGTTTCTTTGTGGTCTGACAATAGGAAGTGTCAGAATTTTCAATACATGTGCTTGGAAATGTCACTCAAGGTCGTATGAGCGTGACAGGAGTTCGAGCAGACAAACATAACGAAATTAAACATGCTCTTTGTAGACACGGCTACATCTACAAAACCATGTGTATGCTGCATAACATACATTTACCGCTCCACAAAGAGCATAAAATCATTCGTAACAGGCTGGAAAAAGCTGAACTTTGCAGGCGTTGAACTGTACTGTTCAACCTTGAATTGTGACCCACTGATGGAGCGCTCAGGAAACAGCAGAATATTGGGAAGGTTCACGCTGCGGCACAAGCAAATCAAACACAATAAGGCAACCGCTGCTAAGCACATGCACACACACGTCAAAACTACAGCTCTGGAATCCATCCGCCAGGCTACAGGCTGCTCAGATGTGCCAAACAAATTGGGACGCGTGTTTGGGAATAGGAAATTAACGCAAGTTTTGTTTTTTGCATAATTAGCACTGCTTACAACCACAGGATTCACAACAATTGATGTTACTAATGATGTACCAATGAACGTTTTTCCTCACAAAATGAAGCAGGTACACAAGTCAGTGATTTTCAGGGCAGAATTGGCTGAGGTTTGTCTTGTGCAAAGCAAATGCTTTGTGGTCTGTAAAAATAATGAAATGTCAATTTACATACATGTAAAAATTAGCAAAATTAACAAAATAAATAAATTTAAATGTTTTACATTTTAGCATAGAAATATGAATGAATGAATGAATGAATGAATGAATATGGTTGATGGTGGAAACTTTTATATATATAAAAGTATATAAAATTTTAAATTATCAATGTAAAACTTAAAATTAAAAATTTAATTAATTTTAAAAAAAAAATTTAAAATTAAATAAAAAAAATAATTAAAAATACAAAACAATTTCATTTAAACTTTTTAAACATTTTAGCATGGGAATGAATGAGTGAAATAATGAATGAATGAATGAATGAATGAATGAATTTCCATTTTTAATGTTTTAGTACAGGAATATGAATGAATGAATGAATTAATGACTACAGTTGATTGTGGAAACTTTTTAAATTATCAATGTAAAACTTATCAAATTAATAAAATTAATTAAAAATACAAAACAATTTAAACTTTAAACTTTTTAGCATAGGAATGAATGAACAAATTAATTAATTTCCATTTTTAACATTTTAGCACAGGAATATAAAAAGAAAGAAAGAAAGAAAGAAAGAAAGAAAGAAAGAAGGCTAAATAAACAAAAAAAAAGAGAACAAAACATAAGTATGTAATAATTATTATTGTATATTTTGTTAAATATATTAACATATTAAATTATATACAGAATTCTAAGTTTTCAGAGTATGACGTATTTGAAATATAGATTTTATCTTATTCAAAACAGCCAGCATGCCTGTTTGACCATTTCGGGACATTTGCCAAGAGGTATAAAGATGCAGAAGTCAAGCGAATGCAGCACATTAGTCTCTGTCGATTATTTTTCCGGAATTTTTAGTGAAGAAAGAGCATTGAAGAACCTTTGGCCGCCCGCCTCGCTTTCTTCTGATAAACAGCTGTTCGTACACAGCAGATAGTTGATGGCAAATCGGCAGTTATTTAGTCTGCCAGTCGATCCTTGGAGACCGTTCAGTTCCTCTACAACACTGGTTCCCTGGCAGCAGCTACTTGATATCAGACAGCCTGTGCTCGCCAAGCGAACATGACACGCTCTGAAAGAGGGCCACATCAGAGGGACGGAGCCCGGGACCATCAAAGAGAGCGTGGAGGGAGCTCCGGGGGGAACGCTGGTGTGCATCTGTTTCAGTATGCATCAGAGAGGAGGGCTGCTTTGTGTCACCTGCAGAGAGAACCAGGCGAAGCCCGTCAAGCTGTCATTGACCTGTGGCAAGATTGTCGGTGCCTGCCGCCACTGTTAGCGTGTGTGCGCTCGCGAAAGGAGACACTGTATCTGCTTAACATCAGACAGCCCAAGGAATTCTGATTGACATTGTGTGATGTGTAAACCAACAGGCCGTAGATCATGTGCAGATGTGAAATACCTCTCCTGAGAACTGTTTACAGGGTGCTTTAGTAGAGTCAGGCCAGATTCGAATCCAATTTTCCCACATGAGCACCTTGGCTTAATTCGACCAGGGAAAACATGCTAATAGCAAGGCAATGCCTCCACCTTTCACAGCGATAGTTAATAACCAACAATCATTGGTTATTCATCTTCATGTCGTTCCAAACTAGTAAGACTTTCTTTTGTCCGTGTTTTTTGTCGAAAGACTATCTGAGAGAGACGTCATTGATCCTCGATGGGCGCAAAACATGATAGACTTGACTAAAATTCATCTAGACAAGATGGCGACATTGAAGTTAGGATCCAACATACAGTTTTTTTTCAATTGCGAACATCCTTTTGCCCAATCTGTAGTCAAATTTCAAAACTCTATACACAATTAGCACAACATCCATCTGTTGCGACCATACCATTAGCACAGTTTGTGTTGTTTTCACACAATATGCAGTCAATTACCATGTTTCTAAAATGCTTACATTTTCTTTTCATACAAGCTTACCCAAACCCAAAATCATGGATCTTTTTAGTCTCATTTACAAATGCTTAAACACAGCATGTCTGAAATGAAGACCTAATGTTCCAAACCTTAAATATACTATAAAGCTTCTACTTCTGCTACAATCTTCTGCTACAAAAATCTCTCTATATAAAATATTGTAACAACTGATAAGCACTTTTAAGTAACAGATCACTGAAATATTTAGAAATAGCTGATTCCAGTCTCAGTTGGAGGAATAGTCAGGTGTAGAAGCTCTTTCTACTACATCAACAACATAGAGTAAAAAAGACCTCTTTGAACTGGTTTTGTGGATGGAGAACAACACAAAGAATCAGAGAGAGAAAAAATAATGCCTGGGAGAGGGAGAGGAATAGTTGTAGAAGGTAGAGGTGTAGTTGGATCAGAAAAAGGGAGAAGAGGTAGGGGAGAGGAGTGTGAATATGTGTATTTTTATGTTTGTTTTTTCCCCTTACACATGTGGAACCTATGAAAGCTTATTTCTGCCATGAATATAAAGGGTAAAGGGTAATTGTGACTTTATCTCAGAATTCTGACTTTTTTCCTTGCAGTTGTGAATTTACAGTATCTCACAATTCTGATAAAGTCTGAATTGCAAGATGTAAACTCACAATTCCAATATAGATCTGAATTGTGAGATAAAAAGTTCACAATTACTGTTTTTACTTCTTTATTCTGTGATAGAAACAAGCTTGCATAGTAACCAAAGGACATGTAATTTTTGTTGATCGCTGGCATCAGCTACCAAGGGAGCACCATCCACATCCAACACTCACCCACTAGGAAAGTTCAAGGTTCCAATTGAATTTCTGCATAGGGGACCCTATTTTTTCTATTGTACATTCTATAAAGTAATGACTCATTCAGTTTTAGATTGTGTTCATTCTTGGCAACATACTATCTAAAACTGTAAAAACACAATGTTAAAAAGGTAAAATGGTTTTTAGATGAAGGTAAACTGAAGGCTAAATTACAAAAAACTATGGATTTTTATATTACCTATTATATGCAGTTAGAACTGAGACATGACAAGTAATGCAGTTTATGTAATGCCATTAATTGTTATCATTTTGACAGTCTATGCACTATGATTGACTGTACGTTCCTATTGGACAGAAAACCAGTGCCAATGTTTTGACCGAATGACTCGATTTTGAATCAGGTTTGCTGTGTTTTGATAGAGTTAGTGTGTGATGTAGGTGTGTTACTGTGTTAAGAGTTTAGAAAAACTCTATTCTAAAATCTAGCGATCTACAGTACCTGCTTAGGGGTCGTTCAAAGTTTTTGTATTCCACTGCGCTACTTTTCCATAGTTTTTCTAATGTAAACACTACAAACACTGCATTTGCATCTTGCGTCTTTTACAGCATTTCGCAAATGACATTGTTTTAAAACTGTGAAGCTCAAGCTAAAAATAGTTTAAATTTGAATAAAAATACATCTGTCGACCTTGAAAAGTTTTCCATTGCACTGAAAAACGCGTGCTGTGTGAACTGGCCTTTTTATAACACGTTTTTATAGCATTACACACGAGGTACTTTGTTTTAGCCAAATGCTAAGGCAACATTGCAAGTAACCATCCCAGAATGCATTGCAAGAAACATGACATGACTGGTGAAGACAAAATACGTGTATTTAATTCAATTGGAAATTTAAGTTAAAAATAACTAATAATTGTCCCAACATTTAAGTTTACTCTGATTAGAGAGGATTTAGCTTAGCAACATGCTAATGTTAAACTCTATTGGAATTAAATGCGAGTCACAGAAGAGCACTATTCTGTTTAGCAACTTTTGAAGTTGTACGACACTGAACATGATAGAGATGAAGGGAGCTGACTATGCTAAGCAAATTGCTAGGTTTTGGAAGAGCAACATGTACATTTAGTTTGTTAGCTTAGCAACATGCTAATGTTAAACTCTACTGGAATCAAATGTGAATCACAGATGAGCACTATTTGTTGGCGTGCACAGTTGCTGTCAATGTAGAATGCTTCATTTCGGTTTTTGAAGATAAATCTTTTCAAACATGGCGACTTTGAAGAGAACTAACTATAGTAGGTGAATCGCTAGGCTTTAGAACAGAAATATCTAAATAAAAAATTGTGCATATATTTAGTCTGTTGGCTTAGCTACATAATAATATCTAACTCTATTTAAAAACAAATGCAAGTTACAGAATAGCTCTATTTGTTTGCATGCACAGCTGCTGCCCATGTAGAAAGGGATAGTTCACCCAGAAATGAAAAATACCCCATGATTTACTTAAGATATCCTAGCTGTATATGACTTTCTTCTTCCAGACGAATGCAATCGGAGTTATATTAAAAATATCCTGGCTCTCCTAAGCTGTATAATGGCAGTGAATGGGGGTTGAGATTTTAAAGCCCAAAAAAAACTGCGTCCGTCCGTCATAAAAAGTGCTCCACACGGCTCAAGTGGTGAATAAAGACCTTCTGAAGAGAATGAATGCATTTGTGTCAGAAAAATATCCATATTTAAAACTTTATAAACCGTAATCTCTAGCTTCCGCTAACTGTTGTACACGCATTCACAAGAGAGTGAGAAAGATTTCTTTTGCTGTAAACAAAACTTGGTTCTCGCGGGACTAACATATTCTCACCGGAGCTTACGTTACACCTACGTCATCCGCTGAACCCCACTCTCTCGTGAAAGAGCGTATGACAGTTAGCGAAAGCGAGAAATTATGGTTTATAAAGTTTTAAATATGGATAGTTTTCTTACATAAATGCATTCACTTCAGAAGGCCTCTATTAACCACCCGAAGCTGTGTGGAGCACTTTTTATGATGGGTGGATGCACTTTTTTGGGCTTCAAAATCTCAGCCACCATTCACTGCCATTATAAAGCTAGGAAAACCAGGATATTTTTTAATATAACATTTGTCTGAAATAAGAAAGTCACACCTAGGATGGCTTGAGGGTGAGTAAATCAAGGGGTAATTTTCATTTTGGGGTGAATTATCCGTTTAAGTAACTCTTTAGGTTACATTAACATACTACTTTTAAAGGGAGCTGACTATGCTATGCTAGAGCTCTAGGTTTGGGAACAGAAATATCCATTTAAATATGCACATTTACATTTAATTTGGTGTAAATGCTTTAAGTATATCAGTTTGACTAGATGCTACAGACAAGTTTTTTTTAAGTAACATCTAAAGATAAAGCTATTTCTCAAGTGAGTGATAATAAACGTAAATTAGATAATATTATTTGAAATGAGAGACATTTTTAAGAATTTCTTTTGGCCAGTGCTGGACACACATGGGGAGATCAGAAACCAAACGCCGTCTTTGATATACACGTCAGACTAAAATTTGGCGTTCATGAATAATGAATGCATGTGGTGGGGGAGCATCTTCAATGAGCCAGGAGAGAGCAGCGGTAGCGCTCATCTAGGGTCTGGCACGCGGCTCTAATGACTTCACCCAGAGCCCACCACGAGCCCACCGCTAACAACAGCAGCGCTCTATGGGACCGCCAGCTGTTTAATTAAGCATTAGTCTAATCCGCATCTATTGAGCCAGACGTCTGTAGGACTTCTGAGAGGGATGTTAAATGTTTCAGGTCTGTTATCTCAAACTGCTGACCTGCATTTCAGTGTAAACAGGAAAATACTCTCAACATGAACGGAAGCATCTTTTTTTCCCTCTCTTTGTCCCAGCTGTTTGCTGGCAAGAACTTCACACAGCGCTAACAGATCCATTTCACAAACAGACAAAAGCGATAATTGAGAAACATCTGAGCTGTTGACACAGCGCTTGCCAAGATTTAAGTGAAACTGCGTTGTCCTTTTTGTCACAAATTTGACGCAAATGCTGAATGTTTCATTATTTTTTAGCAACTGCTGTGACCTTGAGTGAACTCCATTTGGGTGACTGGGAGTGCCAGGATTAAAATACCTTTGCATCCCGAATTCCAGGAAAAATGATGAAACATTCTGAGATTTTACTTGGAACTTTAAAAGTCAAGATAAAACATGTGGAAACTGATAATTAATTAATGTTAATGCAAAAAAAAGGGTACAAATTGCAAACTGGTATTGCTTTATGATTTTATTTTTATGGTTTATGGTAACCTGATATTGAATATAAATTTATTATTTATTATTACAGCCAAGGATTGAAGTTTATATTAAAAAATAAAAAAATATAATAATAATTAAAATTATATAATTTAATATATAATTAGATCATGTATACATTATATACTGTATACATTTATTTATATTAAAAAAGGCAAAAAAAGTACAAATTACAAACTGTAAACAGAAAAACATTAAATTGTGACATAAATTTATAAGACGCTGGTATTGCTTTATTTATTTTATTTTTATGTTTTATGGTAACCTGATATTGAATATAAATTTGGTATTATTACAGCCAAGGATTGAGGTTTATATTAAAAAAGAAAAACTATATTAGTACTAAAAAATATTTAAAATAAATAAATAAATTAGTAATTAATATTTCTTAATGAATATTATATGTAATTATAAAATTATATAATAACTTAATATATATTAGATAATGTATACATTATATACCTATAAATTTTATTTATATCAAAAGGGGCATAATATAATATTAAATATATTTTATTATATATTCAAAATATTATTTATAGCTGTAGAAACAAATAGATAATTAAATAATTTATTTATTATATACTGATTAAATTATTCGATATAAAATTTAAATAATATTATAATATCATAATATATATAATATATTATACAATATAAAAATAAAAATAATATAGTATGAAACAATTTCATTATTTAAAATGATTGTAAAAATATTATTTTTTTAAACATCACAATATCAATATTATGATGTATCCCACATGGATAATTATAATTAATAGTCTAATTATGTTTTAATGTATTAATATTACGTATTATTTTATATAAATACAATTAACTGTCTATTTATTTACATTTAATTAAATATATTTTTAAAAAATCTATCTTTGAAATGTAATTTAATTCAGATGTTTTGGCTTACAGTCACGTTACAACATAAACGGTCCTTCTTGAGTGACCTGGGGTCAAGTACCATGTTGCAAGGTCACAATGAAAACAAGGAAGGTCAGCAACTTTCTGGACAGTCCTTCCAGCATCTGAACACAAGACCTTTGGGTTATAAGGTTGCATATTATGAGGATTTGCTTCAAAAGTCAACACAGATCATACATGCAGAAAAACATGAAGATCTGCCTCAGATCTAGAAGATTTACCTGCTGTAAAGTTCCACATAACTAAAACTCATGTCTGGGCAGTAGGTGGGTGGTTGGATTGGGGTCACAACAGGGCCTGTAGGAAGTGACTTCATCAGTGAAAAGATTTCAGCTTGTTTTCCTTTTTTCGTTTCCTGTTGTGTTCTGATAGGAACTTCCTCTCCAATGGGGGTGGAAGTAGGTGTCACTCTCCAATCCACCCACATCACAAGGGGAAATGTCCATCACACGCTCGACCACACAGTACATTCAGCACCAGGGTAAAGAGGTACAGATGAGCAGACTTTAGATTCCCAGAGTGACGATTAATGAACATCGCGTCTCCGTACCGATGACACCAGGATGGCCGTTTCCATTTTTCACTTTATCTCTTCTATTCACAACACCACATGCCTTTTTAGGGAAAAAAATAAACACGGACCGCCATTACTGGGTGAACTGTCGCTTTACAAGACAGCAGATGTGGTTCTAAAAGGAAAACAGTCTCCACAACAAACACTTTCAGTACAGTAGCCTCTCTCAATGGGCTTTCGTGATCTAAAGCAGCCGATGTTTGCGGTCTGGCTTCTTTCTTCCTGCGGAGTTAGTCACAGGAGCTCAGGTGGCCGTTCCAGAGTGACATAACAGCCCTGCGCCGCTCTTCCTCTCGTCGCTGATAGATTGGTAGGAGCAAGTGTCCTGCTGGCGATGGCCCCAAGCCACAGGAAACCTCATCGGTTGCGGTGTCTAACGAGGATGTGAGCTATGGTGATGGCATATTAACACCCGGGCCCCGACGGACAGCCAGAATAAAAAGCGATGGCGATGATTCAATACGAATTGTTTCAGGTGAAACAATGGTCTTTACGGCTGGCCATTCAAAGAGTGTGGGAGAGGTGAGTCCATCTGCACTCTGAGGTTTGAAATATTTGGCATTGTTTTTCAGCTAAATGCCTCTTTATTTTGGTCTGTTGTCAGTGCGATTGAAGGTTCAACACGTTCAAAGCTTTTTTCCTGTGCTAAAAATGTGTGAAAAGTTGAATATGTGTGATTTTTTAATAATAATAATAATAATAATAATAATAATAACAATAATAATAAAATATATATATATATATATATATATATATATATATATATATATATATATACAGTGCCCTCCAAAAGTATTGGAACAGTAAAGACAAAATTGCTCTGTTGACTGTGGAGTCAAGACATTTACAAATATGCTTAAAAGATGAAGATGAGACAAAACTACAGAATGTCACATTTTATTATTTGGTGATTCAACACATAGATGTTTTACCAGCTAAGAAGTTAAGCACTTTTAGAGTTTCATCCCTCTATCTGATGCGAGCATAAGTATTGGAACAGTTGCCTCACAGGTCTTTCTAAGTGATCAGCTGTGTCCTGTTGCATTAATTCTTCAGATATTAAAAGCAGGGAATGTGTCGTATCAGTTATATCCATTACTTCTGCATTCTGAGTCTTGCATTCGATGATGACACGCACAAATCAGGATGAAGATGAGGGAACTGACTTTGTGAGAAAAGCAAGCAATTTGGATGCTAAAAGAAAAGAGGAAGTCAATTAGAGCTCTAGCAAACAAAGGGCATGGAGAAATCAAGAGTTTGGAAACCACCAGCGACACCAGCAACCAACAACGACCTGATCGGCTGAGAAAACAAGGGTAGCTGATGACAGACAAATCATAAAAGCTGTGAAAATGAATCCTAAAAGACGTGTCTGTAAAATCACCAACAACTTCCAGAAAGCTGGGGTGATGCTCTGACAATCTACTCTCCTCAGGAGACTTTTACACAGAATTACAGATGCTACACAGCAAGATGCAAACCTCTGACCAGCACCAAAAATAGAAAGGCAAGATTAGAGTTTGCAAAAAAGCACAAAGGTGAGCCAGAAGAGTTTTGGAACTGTGTTTATGGGCCGATAAGACAAAGATGAACCTTTATCTAAGTGATGGGAAAGCAAAAATGTGGAGAAAAAAGGGAACTGCAATGGACCCAAGCATACAGTCTCATCTGTAAAGCATGGAGGAGGTGGTGTCATGGCATGGGCATGCATGGCAGCCTCTGGAACAGGCCCTCTCAACTTTACTGATGGCTTAATGTATGATGACAGTAGCAGAATGAATTTGAAGGGTACAAAACCATCTTGCCTACCAATATTCAAGAAAATGCCACCAGATTCATTGGGAAGTGCTTCATATTGCATCAGGACAATGACCCAGAACACCCGGCCAGTTCAGTCAAGGAATTTATAAGGACGAAGAAATGGAAAGTCTTAGATTGCCCAAGTCAATCTCCAGATTAAATCCGATTGAACATGAATTTCACCAGCTGGAGAGGAGAAAAAAGGCAGAAACTCCCCAAAACAAACAACAATTGGAATTGGCTGCATTAAAGGCTGGGAAAAGTATTCAAAGGATGAGAGCAAGAGTCTGGTGATGTCTATGGGTCACAGACTCACTGCTGTGATTGTGCGCAAGGGATCTGCAACTAAATAATAGCTTTTAATCTTTTATATCTGCTTTATGTTAAACTGTCCCAATACTTATGCTCACATCAATGAGTGGGATGAACTCTAAAAGCGCTGTTCTTTTTATTTGGTAAAACATGTATGTGTTGAAACGGCTAATAATAAAATGTGACATTCTGTATTTTTGTCTCATATTCATCTTTTAATCATATTTGCAAATGTCTTGACTCCACAGCCAACAGAGCAATTTTGTCTTTACTGTTCCAATACTTATGGAGGGCACTGTATATATATATATATATATATATATATATATACACACAAATTAACTGATTGCTGTGGATTAATGCATTATTCTCCACATATGGCGCGATCTGAACCCTAAACATATTTTGACAAAAAAGCCGGTATTGTCCATATTCAAGGCATCGTGAGTTCACGTTTTACTGCAGAAGCCGACAAGCGCCCTTGTTGTTTGTGAACAGAAGCCGATAAGTCCATTTTAGCGAATCAGCGCGCTGTATTCAGGTCAGGTGACAAGGCTGCCAGTCACTTTGAAAAGAACCTTGCAAAAGCAGCACGTTACAATGGTGAGGGAAAAGCTCCATGTATTTCAGTTCACATTTAGTCATTTTGTAAGGTGTGTTTGTCATTTTTATCATTTTAGATTTTACAATTTATTATGTAGATTTTTCTTATATGCTTGTAAATTTTATATTTTTAAAATTTTTATTAAAAAAAAAAAAATATATATATATATATATATATATATATATATGCATATATATATATATATATATATGCACATACACATATAAAAATACATGTAAATGTAAAAAATAAAAATGTAAAAAAAAAACTGATAAAAAAAACAGATCCATAAACATAAAATGGATCTATATGTATATTTTACAAATATAAACACAGATTCACTATATACACACATATATATATATATATATATATATATATATATATGTGTGTGTGTGTGTGTGTAATATAAAATAAACAAAAAAATAATATACACATATAAAAATACATATAAATGTAAATTAAAAACGAATAAATAAAACTGAAAAAAAAGATCCATGAACATAACAAATATTAATATAAATCCATTAATATATAAAATAGATCTATATGTATATTAAAATAGGTATATAAAAATGTATCTCATCAGCAACAGCAGTAATCTGATCTTTAGAGGAAAGAAACTCTTTAGCAAGTCTTTGAGGAGCTAGGCCTCATTGATCCAGTCAACTGCTGTTTAAAACAGGCTAATTGGTCAGTTATGCTACACAGAATTTGGATTAAGAGCAGAGCTGTGAAGTAAATCAGTCATTTAATAGACTATGATCACACTACTGATCACTTGACTTGTTTTTCACATCTCAAAGGATTCCCAGGACATTTAAGACTGACTGTTTTTAGGATGCTTTGTTATTTGAATTAAACGACGTCCAAATGATAGACAATGCCATGCACACTGTCGTAGCTTGCAAATTTTCAGTAATTGAGAACATTTTGTGCAAAAAACTTTTTCCAAAGAAGGTCTTTAAAAGCTGGAGGGCATCTAGTCACTTAATCTAGATATTCAGTTCAGATATTAAAACGATTCGATGGCTGCCTTCTAATCTCTTTCCCACAGCTTATCCTATCAAGTCTGCACTCTGCTATGAATAAAATTGGGAAAACGTCCAAATATAAGGTTTCAAAATCAAAGGTATGGCATTTGATTTAAATGCCACATGCAAAAAGTTGCCAGATGAAACTTAAGAGCCCCAAAAAACAATATATGTGATGGAGAAACAACAAACAAGGACAAAATTTTAATTGAAAAATATTTTCGAGACTAGCAGTTATTTAGGTGTTCACTGACAAACACTTCATTTTTGTCATTCTGCAGTTTGTCCTCTCTATCAGGGATTCATTTTCTTTCTTTTGGCACAAAAAATGTTTAATTAGTTTTGACTGAAGCGCGATTGACCTCTCGTGTGGCTGAGAAAGAAGTCCTGACAGCATTGTGCAGGTGTGAGGTAAAACAGGAATCAGTGCAGCACCTCCGCTGGTGTGTCAAGAGCCCGCAAGTCAGGAGATCCCCGTGGGGCACAACAAGTGTGTGTGTGTGTGTGTTTGTGTGGGAGACACGACTAGCACGAGGTCCTGTGGCTGACAGCAGCTCCCCTGCCAGGATGTGTAACCTCACACGGCCAAAACAGGAAGCCCTGCCACTCACTTAGTGATTGACACACTGGCGGAAGTTCATAAAGGTTCTAGAAGGGCTGCAGTCCATGTCCAGGGGTTGCTGACTGGGCCACCTGCTACAGTGCAGTAAGGACGAGAGAGCTCTTGTTACATTTAAGAGCATACTTGCCTGTCCGCCAGTCCTCCTCTGGGTCAAATAATGCTGTGATAAATACTTTCCAAAAGTAATAAATATGTTTTTTTTAATGAAAGTAATAAATATTGTCATAAAAGAAAAAGCAAATACATGTAAAATAAAATAAAATAAAATAATTGCTCATCCCAAAAGAGCAACAACTGAAGTGTCTGAAAAAAAAAAAAAACAGTTTGGGGGGGGGGGGGGTTGGGGGGGTAAATAAATAAATAAAAATGCAAAAAAGGGGGGGGGGGGTAAAATAAATTAAAAATAAAAATTTTGAGCATCCTGACAAAGCAACATTAGCAAAGGGGTGAAACATGCTTGAATAAAAATAAAAATAAATAAATTAAATAAAAAATAAGAAAACACACAAACAAAGTAAAATAAAACATAAAACAAAACTAAATAAAATATTTTATCAGCATCCCAAAACTACAAAGTGTCTGAAAAACCTGTTTGGAAGGAAAGAAGGAAGGAAGGAAGAACGAAAGAACGAAAGAAAGAAAGAAAGAAAAAGGAAAAGAAAAAGAAAATTAAATAAAGAAATTAATAAAATAATTTCTCTCATTTTTGAGCATTCTGACGGCAATATTAGCTAAAGGATGACGTGTTATTTTAAAAAATAAAAATGAAAATGAAAAACAAAAAAGGCAAAACAAATCAAAACAAACAAAACTAAAATCAATAATTAATAAATACTATAATAATTTATCTCATTTTTGAGCAATGCGAAGCAACATTAGTTAAGGAGTAAACCTGTCTGAAAAATAAAATAAAATGAAATAAACACACAAAACACTTTTTTAGCAGCCCAACTATGCAACGATTTCTAAGGTGGACAGTTTGGCAAACCTGATTGGAAAAAAACAAACAAACAAAGCAAAAAAAAAAAACTTCAACATGTGGAGATCTCAGTGCCGGAGAGGATCTGACCGGGTAAGAGTGTGAACAGACTGCCGTCTCACAGCTGAGAGTGATCATGACTCTTGCATCATGGGATGTGTCACACTATGACAGAATGCCGGTTCACACCTAACTGCCAATTATCAGTAAGCCCCGCCCTCCTCTCCTCTCAAGCAGGAACCGGGCCTGTGACCTTGACCGTGATGCACTGTGTACACTTCAAATTGATTCACACCACGGGGAATCTAGAAATTTCCATGTGAAGCCTCAAGTGTGAATAAAATTATGTATACTCTGGTATTAGATTTCTGTTTACAGTTAGCAAAAAAGAGAAAAGCAATGGTCAGAACACATTATCTCTCAGACCAGACAGAGACCACCCAAACGAACACAACATATGTGAAGCTGAAGTATGATATAATGAGAGGGAAGTCGTTTTATGAAATGCAATCAGAAGTTTAGAGTGTAATAACTACCCTCTAAATGCAGGGACATCATTTTTTTGTTGGCCACCAGAGGGCTGCTGTCTTTGATCCTGTCTCTGCTTCTTCTCAGTGTACCAAGTTTTTAAGTGAAGATGATACTCAATTACTTTATTATTAGAAATGATTTTTTTTTTTTTTTTTTACCATCCCAGTGATTTTAAGATACTTTATATCAATAATAGGTTGTCAACAATTTTGAAGAATAACTAAAATGCTACTTTTGAACTAGAAAATAATGTTTGTTTTACATACTGTAATCTGATGTTATATTTTATATAAAATATTTTTTGATCGTAACAGTGTACAAGTAGTTGGGATTTTGATTCAACTTAGCTACTCTTTTGATTTATTCAGATTTGTTCCTCAATTCATTGACTTTCTGCAAGTTACAGCACTATGTCTGTTGTGTTTGTCATGTGCAAATTATTAAATTCAATAAAATTCAATAAGCATATTCATGTTTTTATTTATCCATATCTTTGGTATTTTTGGTATTAAAATTGACGTTTTATTTAGTTATGAGCAAGTCACTGAATCATTCACTAAACCTATTTATTTATCTATTCATTCATTCATTCATTCATTTATTTTTGGTATTAAAATTGGCACTTTTTTTTTTTTTTTTAAAAAGGAAGAACTTAAGAACGATTCATGTACTTAAATTTTTTTTTTTTTTTTTTTAGTTATGAGAAAGTCACCAAATCATTCACTAAACCAAATCATTATTTTTAAATTTGCCACTTTTTTTTTTTAAAGGGAGGCGCTTTTCAATGATTCATTCACTTAAAAGATTTGTTTGTAATGTAGTTACAAGCAAGTCACTGAATCATTAACTAAACCAATTCATTGTTTTTTTTAATTAATATTTGTACATTTTTAAAAAAGGGAGGAACTTAGGAACAATTTGTTCATTTAAAACATTTGTTTGTTATTTATTTATTTACGAGCGAGTCACTGAATCTTCCACTAAACCAATTTGTTAAATTTATTTATTTTTTGGTATTTTTGGTCCACTAAACCAATTTAGACTTTTTTTTTTTCTTTTTTTTTTAAAAAAGGAGAAACTGCAGAAAGATTTGTTCATTTAAAAGATTTGCTCAAAAACCTAAACACTGCTACAAGCTACTTTTTTGAAACAGTAGTCTTACATTAATATCATTTTAAACTGAATATCATTGTAACTTAATCATAATTGCTTGATAAGAACCAAAAGTACGAACAATATATTACCTATTGACACATTTCTGAGTTCGAGCAAAGGGTTTGGTATCATTTTCATGTCACTGTACAGAAAGCAAATTGATTTTCTTTTCAGATGTCAAATAACCTTGGATCCTTATTGATAGATGGCCACAGAAGTGGCGTGAGGCCTTACCTGTCCAGAGAGGTGGACACCAGTGACAGGACATCGCAGGTCTTCATTTAAGTTGTCGTGGACACAGGGGAGGGACAGATGCCCTGTGAAGTCACATGACAAAGAAGGAGGCAAACAAAAAGATTTGTGGTTAAAATTTGCATGATGATACAAATAAACACCATTCATAAACTGTAAAATGCTTATTAAACTGGGTGCAACTCTTCCATTCAACTGTCCAGCCAAAAGAAAAAAAAACCACAACAATCCATGGCGCAAGCTAATATTTCACTACACATCAATATAGTACAAGCTATATTTTTAAAACCTTTATCAAACGGCCACAGAAAAAAAGATACACAACACCACTATGGCATAAATTTCTCAAATTTATGGCCGATTTGTGTTTAGATGCTATGATACTATGGTAGGGATGAGCACAATCTTTGCCTCCCATCCCAGAGGGCTCAGTCCCCAATTGGTGGGGTCTCTGTGTGCCCATAAATCTGGGGGCACTTCGTAATACGCATCGAGTCTAAGACGTTAGGCCTGTGAGCAGCATGTCCTGAATACATACCAGCCTTTGTGTGTCAGGGCTACTGCTTCATTCAAGAGTCACTTACTATTGAAGTGAGAAGTCAGATAAGCGCTATAGAGTGGTATTCCTCACAACGAACATTCACTGACTTCCATATACAAAGAACAGCTGATTTGTGTAAGTGGAGCAGACGTGTGAGTGCTCGACTTCACTTTATGTCAAATTTCCACTTTACAGTCCAAGAAGCAACAGATCTCTTTATATGTGTGAACTTACAATTGTGCCACTATGTGATGAAGAAAAAATGCATTGACAGGAAGATTTGAAAGAAGTTCTCAAAGAGTAAATCACAGAGAAAACATCAAATAGATTGCAAATAACCATAAAAACTCTAATGAAAATAATATAATACAAACTCCTTTGAAGATTCCACAGTCAAGAAAAGTTTACACACACAAAAACACACACTCATTGTTATAGCATATATAGTAAAATAAAACTATTAATAAGCTGAAAATAAATATAAATTTTAAATGAAAAAATGTAAAATTAGAAATGTTGCCTTGAACTGAAATAAATTTATGCTGAAGTACTAAGATAAAACTACACAATTAAAAATATTAAAGCTAAATATATATATATATATATATATATATATATATATATATTACTGCACTGTATATATTTTAAACATTTGTGTGTGTGTGTGTATATATACATACACACACACACACACACACAGACACATTATATATATATATATATATATATATATATATATATATTAGGGGTGGCACGGTTCGTGGAAAAAAACCGAACCGTACGGTTCTCCTCTCACGGTTCGGCACGCGCTAAGACCGCGGTTCATCTTCAGTCTGACAACGCATCTGCAATATGGTTTGTAATAACACGTAAAAAAAAAAAAGGGTTCTGCTAATATGCGCTTCTGTTGATGGATGGGCATTCTGGCTTCCCAGTACATCACAACAACAGCGATTAAAAAAAAAAAAAAAGTGGACAAACCATTCACTCTTGTTCAATGCGAGTGTCGTATGCTGGAATATGAACAGTCATTAATTCCGTCATCACGCGGGTGTTGATAGCGCGCGCGTGCGCACAGATGAGACCTGAACAGCCCCTGTTGATATCTGTATTTAAACCAAACTCATGTAAGCTTTGCCAGTTTAAACATTTAAGAGCCAGTGGACACGAGCTCGCGCGCGCTCATCAGAAGCGGGCAAACCCGCGCCTCAGAACGCGCGCAAATATTAAGCTCTCTCTGAGGTATTGTGTTTGAATGGACAAATTCACACAAACATTGTCAAAATGCCCGTCTTGGTAAGTATCATATATAGCAGATATAGCCGGCTGAACGTACAGCATCAGTGCACTGGATCAGTGCATTCTCTTAAAGTGACAGCACTTTCTTAATATTAATCAAACAGCAACAACAAAGAAATCACTCACTGCTCTTGATTGGATCGCTTTTGTAACTTTAATAAAGATTCATCTTTAATTTATACAGTCAAATATGCAATGCTGTTTTACATTTGATCACTTTATTCAATTTCTTTACCTAAAAACTAATGCTATAGACCTACCTTAAAAAAAACCCCCTGAAAATCACAGTTTATTTTATTTGTTTCTTTACTCTATTTTATTTAGTTGAGCTTGTAGTTAGATTATTCTTATTTTCTTTATTTTTATTTGACAGTATAGTTTTTCCCTAAACATACCGAACCGTACCGAAACCGTGACTCTAAAACCGTTATACAAACCGAACCGTGAAAAAGTTGAACCGTTCCACCCCTAATATATATATATATATATACAGTGCCCTCCACTAATATTGGCACCCTTGGTAAATATGAGCAAAGGCGGCTGTGAAAATAAATCTGCATTGTTTATCCTTTTGATCTTTCATTCAAAAAATTAACAAAATTCTAACCTATCACTGAAGTAAAACAATTGAAAATGGGGAGAAAATCTCATGATGAAATAAATGTTTTTCTCCAATGCATGTTGGCCACAATTATTGGCACCCCTAGAAATTCTTATGAGTAAAATATCTCTGAATTATATTCCCATTCATATTCACATTTTTTAGCACACCAGGGTGACTCGGAGCATGAAATTGTCCAGCCATGACTTCCTGTTCCACAGGATTATAAATATGAGGAACACAAAAGCCAAATTCCCTTAAACGACCATCAAAAGGAGTAAAACCAAACAATAAAGTTCTGATGTGCAGAACAAGATTGTTGAGCTTCACAAAATAGAAAGTTGCTGTAAGAAAAGAGCTAAAGCATTGAAAATCCCCATTTCCAACATCAGGGAAATAATTAAGAATTTCCAATCAACTAAAAATGTTACAAATCTGCCTGGAAGAGGACGTGTGTCTATATCGTCCTAATGCACGATGAGGAGGAGAGTTTGAGTGGCCAAAGACTCTCCAAGGACCACAGCTGGAGAATTCCAGAGATTAGCTGAGTCTTGGAGTCAGAAACCTAAAAAAAAAAAAAAAAAATCAAACAGCCCCTACATCACCACATATTGTTTGGGAGGGTTTCAAGAAAAATTCTCCTCGCTCATCCAAAAACAAACTCCAACATATTCAGTTGTCAGACATGACTGGAACTTCAAATGGCACTGGCTTCTATAGTCAGATGAAACAAAAAATAGCTTTTTGACAGCAAACCCACCAGATAGGTTTAGTACAAACAAGGATAAAAAGTACCCCATGCCCACGGTTAAATACACTGCTGGATCTTTAATGTTGTGGGCCTATTTTTCTGCTGGAGGTCCTGGACGTCTTGTTCAGATGCATGGCATCATGGATTCTATCAAATACCAACAGATAAAAAATCTAAACCTGACTGCCTCTGTATTAAATCTTATAATGGGCAGTGGTTGGATCTTCTATCAGGACAACAATCCAAAACAAACATCAAAATCAACACAAAAATGTGTCACTGAGCACAAAATGAAGCTTTTGCCATGGTCGTCCTAGTCCTCTAACCTAAACCCTATAGAAAATGAGTGGGTGAACTGAAGAGAAGAAGCACCGTCATGGAGCTGGGAATCTAAAGGGTCTGGAGTGATTCTGGATGGAGGAATGGTCTCTGAATGGTCACTTTTATCCCTGTGTTCACCAAACCCATCTTGAGTGTTTGCTGCTAAAAAGCTCATTTTTAAGTTACATCTGACCATAGAAGCCAGTCCCATTTGAAGCTCCAGTCGTGTCTGATAACTGAATATGCTGGAGATTGTTTTTGGATGAGAGCATTTTTTTTCTTGAAACCCTCACAAACAACATGTGGTGATGTAGGTGCTGTTTGATTTTTTTTTTTTTTTTTTTTTTTTTAAGTTTTCTGACCCCGAGACTCAACCAACTATTTTCTGCAATTCTCCAGCTGTGGTCCTTGGAGAGTCTTTAGCCACTCAAACACTCCTTCTCACCGTGCATTAGGACGATATAGACACATGTCCTCTTCCAGGCAGATTTGTAACATCTTTAGTTGTTTGGAAATTCTTAATTATTGCCCTGATGGTGGAAATGGGAATTTTCACTGCTCTAGCTCTTTTCTTAAAGCCGCTTCACAAATTTGTGAAGCTCAATTATCTTTTGCTGCACATCAGAAATATATTCTTTGGTTTTTCTCATTGTGATGGATGATTAAGGGAATTTGGGCTTTGTTTTCCCTCCTATTTATATTTCTGTGAAACAGGAAGCCATGGCTGGATAATTTCATGTTCATAATCACCCTGGAGTGCTCAAAATTGTGAATATGAATGGGAATATATTTCAGATATATTTTACTCATAAGAATTTCTAGGGGTACCAATAATTGTGTCCAACGTGTATTTGAGAAAAAACATTTATTTCATAATGAGATTTTGCCCCATTTTCAATTGTTTTAGTTCAATGAAAGGTTAGATTTTTGTGATTTAAAAAAATAAATAAAACATCAAAAGGATTAATAATGCAGGTTTATTTTCACAGCCTTCTTTCATATTTACCAAGGGTGCCAACAATTCTGACCACGTGTGTATGTACATAATAAATATACACAGTACACACACATATATTATGTAAACAAAACTTTTATTTTGGATGCAATTAATCGTGATTTTATTTATATATATATATATGTGTATGTATGTATATATATATATATATATATATATATATATGTGTGTGTATGTATGTATATATGTGTGTGTGTGTGTGTGTGTGTATACATATATCAGACTTAGCTACAGTAAGTAAACTCAATTTTGTCTCCAAATAATAGCCTCCTCAACACAGGACTGCCATGGTCGGCAAGCGTCCTGCGACAGGATTAATCTCCTGCAAAGGAGGGTGGGCTGGGGCAGCCAGAACTCATTTGGTGTGTTGCTATGAAATGGCTGCCCATCAGAAATATCTTCATCTATCTCTGTCTCATCTACATGGGTGGAAATGGAGGGATGAAGAGCTGAAAGGAGAGAGGGAGGGTGAAAGGGGCGTCCGGAGGAGAGAGGTCAGCGCATTCAAGAAGTCCATCATTCTGACGTGTCAAAACGTCTATAAACTGAGTTTGTGGAAGTGTCAGTGTGCGTTCAGCGACACGAGCTTCAGCTTCTCCAGGCTTTTCTGCGATATGAAGTATCTCTTTGAGGAGACAAATCAGATGGGAGAAAATAAGTATTTTATTAAGCTCCAAAAAGCAAAAAAAAAAAAAAAAACTTGAGACAACGTAGACTGTAAAAAAAAAAAAAAAAAAAAAAAAAATCTTGCAACAGTACGGCAGCGATAAACGCAACAGCAGCAATAGTGATTGTTTCCAAGCAGGTTTCTAAAATGCGCCACCGTCTGCCATTGCTCTATTACTTACTTAACACATGGTTTATTGTCAGTCTTGCATCAGCACTTTAGAAACTTCAATGTTTCAACACTGGCCCGGATCTCAAAGTATTTTTGATAAAACAGTACCAGCTGAGGTAAACAGCTAAAGGTAAACAGTGTAAAACCCAAAGGCGGATTTAGTTCTGGACCATCTGTTCAATTCATTGCGATCAGGCAGGCGTACTGGCAGATATATGAAGATTGCAGAAACTGAGAATGAAATACCTGCGTGATCTCAAGGGACAATGAAAAGCTCTGTTTTGTTGCGTTTCTTATCCGCTATTATTGTTATAGTGTGGTCTTCTGTGAGATCACAATGTGACAAGGCGGCTTTGGCGGCAATGATTTTAACTGTTTTACTCTGGATGATTGAGAATTAGAAGGTTTTTTGTGACTAAAATGTTATAAACAGACCCTTGATGCTGATTGGTTAATACAGTATTCAAAGGCCAAAGTATACTTAGATTTTTACCTGTAAAAGAAATATGTGCAACTGTAGTTCAGAGTGCAAAGACATTTTCATAGCTCATAACTGTACAGAAATGATGGAAGCAGTTTCCACCACAGAACAAAAATAAATAAAAGGTAATTGTCACTTTTTATCTAAAAATTCCAACATTTTGACATTTTGAATTGTGAGATATAAACTCAGAATTGCGAGATATAAAGTCTCAAATTCTGAAGAACTCTCAATTCTCAGAAGAAAAGTCGGAATTGTAAAATATGAACTCAGAATTGTGCAACTTAAACTCGCAACTGCAAGAAAAAAAATCTGAATTCAAAGATAAAAAATTCGCAATTACCTTTTTTTATTACACTGTAAAAAATTTCAGACCTCCCAACTCAAAATTTTCTAGTGACTGATTACATCTAAATTTTTCCATTGGCCCAACTGAATTTATGCTAACTGAATTTTATCAATTGTGGCAACAGTCTGTTAACATTGGCTCAATGAGAAATAATATGTTGAGCCAATGGAAAATTTAGATGTAATCAGTCACTAGAAAATTTTGAGTTGGGAGGTTTGAAATTTTTTACAGTGTAAGTAGTGAAAAAAAGAGAACTGCGAGATATTAACTCGGAATTGTGAGAAACAGTCAGAACTGTGAGATTATAAACTCAAAATTGCGAGAAATAAGTCATGCATGCTATCAAATGTAGTAGACCAAGGATACTTTGGCCATCAGTTGCGCTAAAAAAAACTATATAGTAACAGCTATAATGTGAAACACTAACAATTAATAATATACACAAGAACACAAAAATGTAAGTGTTAACTACATAGCAGTCCTGTGAAGTCCCATAGTACAAGGCACTATTGGGAAATCGAAAAAAAAAAAAGTTTCTTAAAATGCCTCATCCTTTTCTCAAGCTGATTTCAGTTTCAACATCTGCAAATGTCAATATATATAGTTCGAAATGAGCTGACATGACGTATTCAATAATTTCAGAAGACCTGGTAAACCTTCAGAGCCGTCAGGAAGTTTTTACTTTCTGGAAAAAAACATGTTGTCTTGGCCTGCTCTCTCTTTCTTCAGGTTTGAGCGAAGCCAGGCACTGCAGGATAATCATAGTTTAATAGGAGCAAATATTGAAAGCAGGAGCTGACCAACCAGATCTCCTTTCCTAGCGCTCTCTCCCAACGCGCCCGAGAAAAACGCTAGCACATGGGTGCATAAGAAATCGATCATTTCATGATATATCAATTAACGTGAAGAGTGGAGGAAACCGTCGTATTGACGTTCGTTCACTGTTTGCGTTGGAATCGTCCAGTCGAATGTCATTGGAAACGCGGCTCTGTCGAAATTCTGACAACCTTGTTTAAGCAACACAATTCACGTGTACCGATCTAGAGTTTCAGCTCGAAAAACGAACAGGAGATGAAAAACCGCCCAAGAAGTTGCCCAGATAAATACATTCATGCTTGCGTTTTTTTTTGTACTTGTTCTTAAGATGAACTTGCGAGGTGCGTGTTCCCTCTCAGGCGTCCTATTTGCCATGCAGAGCCGTTGCATGCTGGGAGAGGGACTTGTCTACAGACTGGGGCCTCTTTCTAATGATTTCCCACACCTGCACATCTGCTGCTGTTTTAATTAATACTCTAAGGAGGTTTGTCGCGAGCAATCAAAAACATTGTCACTTACGGAATCCTTCATTATGGAACAAAAATCAATAGTTTGCATGAATAGAATGAGGGCACTTACAAAGTAGCCCACGTCGCAATAAACAATCTAATCAAGTAAAGGTGCAGAAGACTTTATTCCATGCAGTCCAGGGTTTTTTTGTGATGCAGCAACACGTGGTGAAGGGCTGGGCATCATTTTTATGCAGGCCTTGGTTCCTCGGCTTCATACGGGTGGAAAGAGATAGGGGGGGGCACGGCGAAGGCAATAGTCGCATCAGCTCTCTTCGGCTCTGCAGCATCACCACAACCTCTCTCCTCGCTGATTTATAGCCCGTCGCTGACCTCTGAGGTCGTAACATGGTGATGGGTGACTGGCTCTCAACGGTAAGCTACTGGCACTTGACAAAGTGCCGAGAGCAGAATGAATTTACTCCTCTTTTCCTCAATCATCAACAGGCACACGCCGGCTTGCTGCCCTGACCCCCTCTCATCCTGACTGCTATAACAAGATCTCCCATCTCATGGAAGAGCGAGGGAGAGGGAGGCTGAAAAATTTACTGTCATTTCTACTTTCCAATGAGCTCCGGTGAGCACTTCTTTCACCTTCAGGTTGCTTGGCGTGCCTGGGATAAGGAGGGCTGGTTGGGACGGGGGCGAGGGCACTTCGATGCACCTGTCTAACTTTGGGTCGTTCACCAGAGGTACTTCAATCTGCTATTGCTTCCATCAACTTGATAACGGCATCTGAAAGCAAGTTCGATTTAATAAGCAGATAAATCTCCATAAAGGTGGATGGTTCACGTAGCTCATTCGTCAATATGTGGATGTGCCAGTTAGCCGCAAACAAATACTTACCGACGCAATCATTAACGACATACGCAAAAATCCATTCGGTTACTTTGCCTTTTATTGTCGCTGGGTGGGGATTGTAAATTTAGGTGATATAAAATGCATAATTTCTTAAAGTAGGGTTTTAAATTATCTGGCAGTGCAAATGTTGGCCCATTGTGGCAGGCGAGACACAGTAGGTTATAATTGAAAATAAAAAAGCCATTTAAAAGACATTCAATAAGCCACTGGGAAATTGATCAGGCTATAAAATCTGGCGCAGGAGGCTGGCACTCCGCTTCGGTCCTGACACAGCACTATCCCCGCAGGCTTCACAGTCTACATGCCGGCATACAAACAAGGGATACCACGGAAGTACACTTCTCAATGCTTTCTTTGCGTCCTCGGGCATGCATTTAAATTGCGCAAGAAACATAATGTTGTAGTACGCAGTGGACTTGTTCTGGAAAAACTGGGAAAAATGATTTCCCTCAGTGGTAGGGAGTGGTAAAAAAAATGATAGAAGATTGCAAGAGCAGGCCCAAGTGCGCGCGGGAAAAAAAAAAACACATTCCGCTCCTGCTTCTTTAACTTTCAATTCTCCCAAGCATCTCTGCTTCACAGCCCCTGGCTATTGCCTTTCTCAATCTGTCCCTGGGGAGGCAGGAGTTATGGGCCCTGTCGATTGAGGAGAAAGGGATGTTATTCCCCTGTCACCCTCACCCAGTCCGCCAGCAGCCCTGCCCTGATCTATGACCACCGTGGCGGGGTAGAAGTGTCTTGATGCACCATTGGTTTCCAGCGCTGTCACCCCCACCCTGATGCTCAAACTCATATTACCTTTACAACCCCCTCACCGACCTTTTAAAACACCCCCCTCCGTGATTCTTGTTGGGGAGCTCTCTGAGGGACAGGGGTGTGACACGATGGCCTCGAGGAGGTCACCCCTAAAGGGACAAGGTCTGGTTGGCGTCACAAGGGGGATTAAGTGACACCTGGCGGGTGTTTACCTGAGATGGCAGACTGCACAATGGTGTGGACAGTTGACTGTGATATTGAGAGACTGTAATCTTGGCGTAAACTTTCGAGCTGCGTAAGGCAATTTCATGAACAGTAAGCATGGTGGCTATGCTTACAGATGTTGCCTAGCTGGATTTTGTAACAGAGTTTTAGCCTACAAAGGAGAAAAGTTATTCAATTGGAGCAACTGGGAATGGGACATAGAATAAATCTGAATTTAAAATCATAAATGAATAGACAGACACACGTCTCACAAGTCCAGGAGCTTTTTGCTAGCGATATAAATATGGGGGAATTGATGTCAGATCTCCATACACATGAGAAGGCCTACGGGGCACGCATTCATCTGACATGTGTTGAGAATTAAGAAAAGGGTGGAGAGATGGAGGAAGGCCTCAGCCCACAAGAGCTCCGTTAGCCTGCGGGCAGAAGGGTGACACTCGGCTGACCGAGATGCACATAAGTGACTTTGGATATGAACTATAAAAGAAAGGATGAAAAAAGCAGAAAAAACTGATGCAGGTGGTTATGTGACAGTGACCCCGCTGGGGATGATCTGACTGAATAAAGAGAGAGATTAATAAATAAATATCTTCTAAAAAATGGGAGACCGAGGAGGGCTGCCATCCATCAAAGATCCTATTACCACGAAACCTGGAGCCATATGTATAAGGCAGCCGTGATCCTAAGCAGATACAAATTCAACTTTTCCTTACAATTTGTTATCGCTGACATCCATCACCCAACACACGCACAGATACACAAAGACACTCACACACCGGGTTGAATTATGAACAGATTTCTTTTAAAGCAGATTTAAAGTAAATCAGTAATATCATTCGCACACAATCATAAGTAGCTTTATTGGTGGAATTAAAGAGTTAAAAATGAGGGAAATGAGAAAGGGATGATTTTTTATTTCCTCAGAGAGAGGAATGTAAACAGCTAACCACTACCATATTTTTGTAATCTGTTTATCTGGGTATTTATACGAACAATATGTAGTTGTGTATTCAGCTTGTTCAATCAAATGACACGGTCTTCATTTGGGACAACACACAACAAACATCTTATATAAAATGTCAGACTACTCAGTTTTCAAGGTCAGGTGTTGTCAATCTTTGTGAGAGTGTGTGTCGGTGAGGGAGGTGAGGATGACAACAGATGGATTCAACTTTGCTAAAGATCCACTTGTAACACTGGCAGAATTACACGCTGCTGCGTTACGTTGCATGTTGGTATGCAATAACAAATTACTGCGTTTCAAATGAGGTTGAAATGCAATCATTTGTTGTGACATCCAACATAAACGAATCGTTACAATTAGTAGTGACACCAAACGTAAATTTACGATTGCAATGCTGAAAATGTAGGAATGCAACAACAAACTACTGACACAACCATATGTTGACTAATCACTTAAGTCATCTAAAAGTTTAATTTGAAGCAAAATCACAATCTCTGGTGTCATTTGGCATAAAACAAAGATTTGGTAAAATTGATTGTAACGGCTTGTGCACACCAAACGCGAAGCGAATATTCTCATTACGTTATCGCTCTAGATTACTCGCGGGGTGTTTTTCGTATCACTCACGCGAATAAAATCAATGCTCCCCTCCATTTTCTGATACAACTGGATGTGTCAAACTAGACCTGTCAATAAACTCTTTGCTGATTGGCTTACGTGACAACGTGTCGTGAATTTTCTGCTCGGGTTAAAAGTTTTCAATTTGTCGCCTGAATTTGCATCTATGCGCGTCTTTGCATTAACTTTGTATGTAATCTACTCGCGCAAATAATTAAATTTGCTTTTGGTGTGCACACACCATAAGAATTGTTTTTCTTAAATTGTCATTTATATATTATTTACATCAATATATATAAGTGAATGTATTGATTTCTGCCAAACATTGTAATAACACAATGCTTTTATGAGAAAAGTTACTTTATTATGTGTATATATATATATATATATATATATAAATATATATATATATATATATAAAATGCATACTAAAATAATAATAATTAAAATAATTTAAATTGCTGAGTATTTCGACTGTTATAAGAGCAAACCTTTATTATATGTTTTATTTTATTAAATGTTTATATAATTGTATCTATGTTTGTGTTTTGAAATATGTTCATTTACATATATTATTATATATTTATGTAGTAACAGTAAAATCAAATTGATGAGCATTTTGAGTTCTGCAAAACAAATTCATATGAGAGAACATTTATAAGAACAGCACATTTTAATGAGAAATAATGCTTCATTTCAGGAATAAAATCATCTAAATATGGTACCTTTATCTTTTTAATCAATTCATCTGATTCATTCAAAAGTGACAATGAATCACCCAAAACTTATCCTATTTGTCTACTACCTGACCTCAAATTTTGTCACTTTATGCCTCGCAACTTCCCTCAGCTTGTCTTATAGAATGTTTTAGAAGTAGACAGAGTGTGGAAATGAACTTTCTGCTTTCATCAACCTTTTCAAGTTGACCCTTGAGAAGTGCAGCCTTTTGATTGACTTGTATCTCCTTTGAGGTCACCTATTGAAAAGGCGGAAAAGAAGAGAAACAGGAAGAAAGAAAGCATACAAAATAGTATTGTTCCCCTTGACCTTCAGCTTTATGGGTGAATGTACTAACGATACACCGTAACATAATGAAAGAGATGAAGTAGTGAAAGAGGAAAGCGACTTCAGAATTTAAATTTAGTCAAAACTCCATACTTTTCCATAAGCACTTGTCCTTTCCTGCTTTTCTTTTGCTTATAGCATGTTCTTGTTTTCGTAATTGGCAGATTTAAACCATTGCCTCAAAGAATGAAAAGACATGAATTGATTGAAAGTGAACGTAAACGCTTTTTCTCACACTCGAGAATTACTTGACCTTGAACTGAAGAGACACAACAATCAGTTATATACAATCAGGACATTTATTGTGGGCTCGGCGCTATTTGTTACGACACAAGGCCTTTCACAGTTGGGCTCATATGCGTATGAGTGGCTCTCTTCCTTTTGGTTACATTATACATACGTTTCTTCTTAGCACTTAGTCGTGTGACTGGCTGACTGGTTTAAAAAATTGCTCGGCATTAAAAACAATTATTCAATCATGGCCCGCATCGCAACCGATTACGGCGAGAGTCGGGGCGAGTCTCGTCAAGATGATTAGTTGCATCACTTATATGCACAGGACGGCCCCTTCTGCATATGCATATGGTCTGCGCGTGCGACGCCCGCTAAAACTGCCATTTCATTCCTCTCAGAGCAAATTCACCTTGAGTAATGGGCTGGATAATACCAGCTGCCAATCAAAATGAATTAGTGCATGTGTCTGATTCTGCTCTTTGACTGGCCATGTCATGTTTCATCTGGTTTCTGCGTGAGAAAAGCTACGCTAGGAAAAAAGGACACATGATAGAGTGTCAAAATTAAATTAAAATAATTTTTAATTACACTTTTTATTTTAATATAATTTTAAATTAATTGAATTATTTAATCAATGGAGTAAATATAGAGTATCAAAGTAAATATGGAATGTAAATTTACTTTTTATAAATACAGAGTACCAATTTACTAAAGTAAACAGGGAGTATAAATGAAGTACTAATTTCAATTACTTTATTTTTATTAGTTAAGTAAATATGGAGTATTCATTTCATTAAATTAATGAAAGTATTAATTTAATTAATTTTATTTAGGAGTATATTGTAATAGAGTATAAATTAACCTAAAATGAACAAACATACTAATTTAATTTTAATTACTTTTATTTTATTTATTATTTAATTAAATATAGTATTAAATATAAGTATCAGTATAATAAAGTCAATATGGAGTACATTTAATACTTAAAATACTTAAAAATAAAAAAATAAAAATATTAATTAAATTTAAATACTTTTATTTCAATTATTCAATTAAATACAGAATGCCTATACATTATAGATTGGCCAGCTGTGTAATAATAATAATATGATTTTATATATTTTTCACAAAATAACTTCCTTCATTTGCTCCCTTCTCTCTATGTGAAATCTCTCACTTGCGTGAACTCCCTTTGCGATTACTATGATTCAGTCTTGAAATGCTGGGGTCAGAGAAGGCGATCGGATCCCGTCATTTTTCTGTGTCTGGAGAACGTTACAACCTCAGAACAGGCCTGTCATCTTAGAGTTCACCCTCTTTGCCAATCACTACTTTTGCTCTTGCCATAATTTAGCACAGATTTTTAAAGCTCTGCTTTATATAAACACATTGGCATTTGAAAATACACACACATATAAGCACAAACCCAAATATACAAGTACATCATCTGACCTGGCCAATCAACCTTAACAAAGATGCTTTGGTTTTTTGGGGTTGATCAATAAATAAACCAACGACTCACTTGTTTTGTCGTAACTCTGGGTGATGTTGTCGCTGTGGGTCGATGAGCTGCTGGAGTAGGTGACTGTTTGCCCATCCAAAACACCTGGAACTGGTGAGCTGCCCGGCCGAGAACTGCCCACTGAACTGGAGGGCCTGGAACTGGCACAGTTCTGACAAAAAAGGAAAATGCATTTTACTATCAATATAGTGTGGGGTACAGTCTGAGATCATTAGTGAAAATACTTCTGTTTTGCATTTTTCTATTTAATATATCATATATTCTGTCAAATAGATATTTTTTGTGTATTAGATTTGGTATGGATATGAAGAAATATGGAGGAAAAAAACTAAAGCTAATGTTAAATATCAAAAGTCATATTTGAGATCTAAGTAGTCATGCATTACATACATGATCAATGTATGGAGGCATGTATGGAGGTACCGCAAAATAATTATCCACAGAAGTCTCACAGGAATGTAAACTAGATCTGACATAAAAACCCACAACCTTACCCCTCGTATCACAGAATGACATTTAATGGGCTTTGACACGCAGCCCTGGTTAAGATGACGTCTGAAGACGTTTATTTCTTCTCAGAAAGAAGTAAATGCATAACCTAGCACTATATTAACATTTAAAATCATAAGAGTGCACATTTTACAACAGGAAATGCACATATATGTAGTATACATCTCTCTCTTTTCAGTCTTATATCTTGTCAAAACTTGAATTAGGATCAAAAAAACTAATCTGCTTCCAATTTATATCTATATTTCAGTGCTGTCAGGGATCCAGACCCTGCTAGTATCGCAGCACGTTCGTTTTTCATTTGGCCACTGCAACTGACAGCTTTATTTTTCTCAAGCAATCTGCCACAGTATGTTCAAGTGTGAGGTCACAGGGGTCAGGTGACAGTTGGTATGAAGCGCCCTGGCAGCACTGGTCTGGCTCATGAATAAACAAGAATGGCAAGAATGGAAACTATAGAGAGAAGGAGAGAGATGTTTAATAAGCCGCTACATATGTTCAGCAAATGGGACTTTAATATCATGCTGTATATTCATTATCTGCCATTTACAGTAACTACATTCATGGAGACTGGTGTAGTAAAAAATCCTTGAGAAATCATCTGTATAATTACTAGACTCAACGCATCATCATTTAAATTCATTGAATAACAGTCCAGAGAAAATAGATACAGATCATATTTACATGCCTGATTTATAACTCGTGTAATATCCTACCACTAACATAATAAAATGAATTCAGAGAGAAAAAAAAGACTAAATTTGTTGAGACAGACTCATTGATAGATACATAGGCAGGCAGAAAGACAGACAAGACAAAAAAACAGACAGATTAATTGAGATAGGCAGGCAGACAGACAGACAGAACAAAAGACAGATTAACTGAGATAGATTAATTAAGACAGACAGAACAGCAAAGACAGAGCAACAGACAAGCAGACAGACAGACAGACAAAACAACAGACAGATTAATTGAGATAGGCAGGCAGACAGACAGACAGACAGAACGAAAGACAGATTAACTGAGATAGATTAATTAAGACAGACAGAACAGCAAAGACAGAGCAACAGACAAGCAGACAGACAGACAGACAAAACAACAGACAGAACAACAGACAAGCAGACAGAGAAAACAACAGACAGACCAACAGACAAGCAGACAGACAGACAAAACAACAGACAAGCAGACAGATAGAACGGCAAACAGACAGAACAGCAGACAAGCAGACAGACAGACAAAACATCAGATAAGCAGACAGACAAAACAAAAGACAGAACAACAGACAAGCAGACAGATAGAACGGCAGACAGACAAAACAACAGACAAGCGGACAGACAGAACGGCAGACAGACAGAACGGCAGACAGACAGACCAACAGACAAGCAGACAGATAGAACAGCAGACAAGCAGACAGACAGACAGACAAAACAACAGACAAGCAAACAGACAGACAAAACAGACAAGCAGACAGATAGAACGGCAAACATACAGAACAGCAGACAAGCAGACAGACAGACAGACAAAAAAACAGACAGACCAACAGACAGACAAACAGACAAAACAATAGACAAGCAGACTAACAGACAAAACAACAGACAAGCAGACAGACAGAACGGCAAACAGACAGACCAAAAGACAAGCAGACAGACAGAACGGCAAACAGACAGACCAAAAGACAAGCAGACAGACAGACAAAACAACAGACAGAACAGCAGACAAGCAGACAGACAGACAGACAGACAGAGACAGACAGACATACAGACAGACAAAACAACAGACAAGCAGACTAACAGACAAAACAACAGACAAGCAGACAGACAGAACGGCAAACAGACAGACCAACAGACAAGCAGACAGACAAAACAACAGACAGTCAAAACAGACAAGCAGACAGACAGAACGGCAAACAGACTGAACAGCAGACAAGCATACAGACAAAACAACAGACAGACCAACAGACAAGTAAACTGACAAACAGAATGACAAACTGACAGAACAACAGACAGACAGAACAACAGACAAGCAGACAGACAGAAAAAATGACAAACTGACAGAACAAGCCAGACAAGTAGACAGACAAAATGCCAAATAGGCAGGACAACAGTCAAGCAAGCAGACAGACAGAACAGCAGACAAGCAAACAGACAGACAGACAGACAGACAAGCAGACAGACAGAACAACAGACAAGCGGACAGACAGAACAACAGACAAGCGGACAGACAGAACAACAGACAAGCAAACAGACAGACAGAACAATAGAATGGCAAACAGACAGAACAACATAGGTGGTTGCCTGGTCACAGTGTTGCTAGAGTGTTCAGAGTGGTTACTAGGCTGTTGCTAGGTGGATGCTAGGCCAGTGATAAGGTGCTCTGGGTGGATGCTAGAGCATTCTAAGTGGTTGCTATGGTGGTCTCGGATGGGTAGACAGTTACATAAATAAACATCAGTTCACTCTATGATGAGTTAGAAAATCGTAAGGGTTCCCTCAGGCAAAAACCCATCCATCTACAGCACATCCTGTACGTTATCACTACTATATTGGAAGTCAGTACATTGCCTGACCACAGCTCTCATCCAATAAAGAAGAATACATTTTCCTATCCCATTCTGGACCCCGTCCAGCACCAAAGCTATTTGGCGAGATACAGTATATCACATCTAGATTTATGGCGCAAAATGGCATTAGCTAAAAAAAACATCCGCCACACGCAGCCAGCGAATCTCATCGCGTGGACTTCGAAAATTGGAAATTTGCCCAGAGAGCGCTAAAGGGTCCCACTGCTAATACGACCCGCTACAATTTATCAGCTGCTACCTGGCACTCGCGTTTGGGGCCGCAGTCGTTTTTTACAAGTCCCAGTCTTAACAGTGTCGGGCCTGTCAGGGGGGTCAAAGGGAAGAGGGAGGGGGCCATATTCTAAAATCAATTCGCCTTTAGAAATTGTCTCATTCCTTTCTCAATGACCTGGTGGTGCGGCAAGGGCCGAGCGGGACAAACTGCCGTAGGCCATAAACCGTGACAAGCCCGGAGGAGAGTTAATGTGGCCATTCATAGAGGAACCGCTGGAGGTGAGGTGCTTCGCTGAAGGGGGGGGGGGGGGGGGGGGG
>JAFVLL020004655.1:21407-88351 GCA_021397915.2 Tor tambroides | reverse complement strand
GAGAGCTAGCACATTTTAATATATTGCCCTTGGACTGTACTGAGCTGTGTAATTTATTCAGATGAACACTGACAGAGTGGGTAAATGCAACTTTCACAGCTCATCCCAATGAGAAGGGTGTCTGGGGCTGTTTACAGGAAGCAGGTTTTCAGGCTCCTGTCATGTTTACTCAAGCTCTATTAAAGTGAGGGCTTGAGAGATGAAAGGAGAAATTCCATTTGGTTTACCTGAAACAACTTTCATATGTTTTACTAATCAGAAGCATGCCATGACTAAATGAAGACCACTACAAAAATGTACCATGGTAACCAGGGTCTTGACCAAAATGGCGCTGTTTTTATAGTTCCTAAAGTAAAGCTGTGGCAACCATAACTGTCATTAAAAAGAAAGTAAAACGGCATAAAGATTCTGAATGCTGTACTTCTGCAGTTTGAAGGAAATTCCATTTTCACTTACAATTATAGCAGCAACAGCTGTACACTTTAACAGTGCTGGGTAGTAACTAATTATTTGTAATCTGGATTACATAATCAGATTCCAAAAATAAATACTTGTCATCTGATTATATGACTTTTTAAAATACTCATAATCAGACTACATACTTTTTTTTTTTTAATGATTACTTATTCACATAATTGCAGCAAATTATTCATAATTCACTGATTCTCCCTAATTTTTATTTTTTTTTATCTTCTAGAATTAACTTTCTAATAGGCCTATTGTTTATGTGTATGGAAAGCAGACAGACCACTAGTGAGGGGGCTAGAAACCCGCTAAAAATTACAATATTTACATGCTTTGCCATTTTAGCGGAAAATGCTGGTAGGAAGTCATAAGATTGTTATTATGTTATTATAAGATTTGTATTATGCTTGTGCTTGTGGATATTCAAGTGAAGTCAACTTTATTTTTACATGTGCTTTATACAATAGAGATGCTTCAAAGCAGCTCCACAGAATCAAACAGGAAAGTATCAGAATCAACAATGCAAACTTTAAAAATGTAGTAGATCCAAAATTCTGCTAAGCAGTTGTAGCAAGACAATAGTGGCATTTTTCAGCTCCAGTCAGTTCAATGTTAGTACAGTTCAGTTTAATAACTGTGTAAAGTTCATTCATTATGAAACAAGTTCAGTTCAGTGATAATCAGCTCTACTGAAGACAGTAGTGTCATTATTCAGCTTGAGTCAGTTCAGTGTTGATTAATTTCAGTTCAATAACAGTGTCGATGTTGCAAAATTCATTAATTATGAACGAATTCATTTCAGCTATAAAGCAGTTCTACAGAAAACAATTGAGTCATTATTCAGCTCAATTCAGTTCAAGTTTTGTTCACATCCAGTAGTGTCAGTGCCATCAAATTAATGATATTGCTGAATATTAAGCATCTTTTAGACCCAAACTAAGCAAGCCAAAGGCAACGGTGGCAGAAATGGAGGGGGAAAAAACCTTGTAAGAAACAGGCTCAGTCAGGGGTCCAGTTCGCCTCTCACCTAAATGAACGAGCATGGTGTGATATTGATCGGGATACATCACACCGGCATTAGGTGGGAAGGTATACTGTAATGTCCCATTGTATGTTGGTAGTTGGACATCTTAGCTAAATCTATGCGTAGTGTCCAGGTTGCTTCAGAGCATCTACTGATTATCCATTTTCCCTTGTATGCATTATTTGGATTTGATAAAATATCTACAGTACAGGTTCAAGTTTAGTCATTTTATTGAACAGAGTGAACTGTTTTCAGTATTTTACTAAATCTAACTGAATGTAACATTCTTTCAACCAATACAAATTATACCATCATTCAGTGATCTGTTAACTGATTAAAAATTTTTCAAGAATCAAAGATTATGTGTGTATGATAACAAATGTAGGTGACTGAGTTGAACAGATGTGTTCATTACAAGCAGTGGCATGAGGAAAACTAAAAGATTATCGTGATTTATGTTTCACGTCTGGAAGTGAATCATCTAGCAATTCGCGTCTTTCAGGGTGAGCTTGACAGATTTCTTTAGTGTAGGAAAAAATGAAAGAAAATGTGTTTTAGAGCCAAAGGGCATGTATTAACCCAATCTCATTGGGTTAATGATGAATTAACGCATCATATTTCTCCTAGTGGGCCTTACATATTGATCTGAGCATCGCTCGTGCATTTAAGAAGACAACTGGGAGATCAAACACTTAAGCTATGGATTCTTTATTTAGATGTGGTTTGCGACTAATGAGTAGGGAAATACTAGCTGTTGTTTGTCCCTGAGAATGCTAGCAAGCTCATTTCCTTTCCTGCCACACTGCAAAACTAATGCTAGACACTCCCAATGACTTGCACTATGATGTATGGGGATGCATATACTGTGTGATGCATTGCTTTCCACTAACACATTCATTTGTTTCTTAAAATCAATGCCACATATTTCTGCTAACATTCTGTATGCTGTGCATTTGTGGCAATTAAATGTATTAGATTCCCCCAGCACAAGTGAATGAGAAAAATGGTTGGGTGTACCACTGAAGGGGTACAATGACTCCATTGGTTTAAGCTGCTGTGATTCTTGTAATGTCGCTGCATTGATTATGAACATTCATCATTTTTTCGACCTCTTCGTGCAGTAAATTTCACTTTGATTTTACAATATAGTTCATTCTTCATTTTCCTTGGCCAGTATTTCATGTGTAGCACCCAGTATGTCACAAACTGTACTTGTGACTAGTGTGATGCTGAAGCCTCAAGCCTCAGCTGGAAGATAGTGGATCTAATGTAGTTTGCCTGGAATTCATTCTGTAGGCACATTTTACAATGATTTCTATTATTAATTATTACTGTTATCTATTATTATGTATTCATCTCACCAGGTATTTACAGTAAACACATTTGCTTATCAGTCTTTCATAACATTTTTATTGCAACATCTAATAATATTAAACACTTTTAATTTCATTTTTTTACATTAACATTGCAAGTTTACATTTTAAAGCCTACAAACTACTATTCTGATTATTTTTTTGTTACATTATAAATCTTACTATTTAAAATAAATGCTGTTCTTCTTTTGAATCCTGAAATCTTGAGCAGCAAATCAGCATATTAGAATGATTTCTTAAGGATCATGTGACACTGAATACTGGAGTTACGATACTGAAAGCTTTACCATCACAGGAATAAATATCAAAATAGAAAACAGTTATTTTAAATGGTAATATTTCACAGTATTACTCTTTTACTGTATTTTTCATTAAATCATTTTTCCATGACAGATGATTAGGTCTCTTTGAAAACACAAATTGTTTTATACACAGCAAACCCTCAGTTATTTGAGTACTATTTTTCTTTTTCTCAGTAGTGGTCCTCAAAAGACAAGACACGTCCAGCGCTGTTTACAAGTAGCCTGAGGAGCAATAAAATGAGTTAATCTTAATTGATCATGGGGAGCTCCCTCAGTAGAATAGGCAAACTGTAATAACTGCTGATATTAGGATGCCCTGTGGGTCAAAAAAGCTATTTCAATTAGTAATGTAAGGTCTTTTATATCCACTTTTTTGCCCAGAGGCTCTTATTAAACTTTCTTTTACAAGAGAGCTCACAGTGGAAATTATTGTTGATGACAAAGGGTTTGGGCTTGTCAGGGTACTGCAGACTCACTATTTAACCCTGCTGGCTTCATGGACTCTTATGGCCAGGGGCAGTGGCAGCCATTATCTGCTCTGGCCTTCACCATCGTAAGCCTAATTTAGATGCGCTGTCCTAACATTGCCTTAACACATTTTGCCTTAATGCTGACCTTTATGAATCATAATCTTTTAATGGACAGTAACGAACAGCTGTGTGCCCACCACTCACACATTCTACTGCTCATATAGGCCTATTTTATATATTCTACTGTAATTATATGCAAACCAGTGGGGTCAGTGCTTCTGGGCCTCTGATTGCCCTAGGCTTTGACCTGAAAGTCCCGAAAGCAAGGTTTGCAAAAGTAGAATTGATATTGATAGATAAACAGTGCATTAATGTGTTCAATTAAAGGAACAGTCCATGCAAAAGTGAAAATTAGCTGAAAATGTACATACCCTCAGGCCTTCCAAAATGTAGTTGTTTGTTTCTTCATCAGAACAGATTTTGAAGGATTCAGCATTACATTGCTTCCTCAGCAGTGAAAGGGTGCTGTCAGAATGAGAGTCCAAACAGCTGATAAAAACATCACAATAATCCATAAGTAATCCACACAATTCCAGTCCGTCAATTAGCAAAAGCTGCGTGTTTGTAATAAACCTAATATTAATCTGTTTATTTAAAATTAACCATTAGTAAATAGTCCTATACATAGACCCAATCATAAGTCTGCTATTACTTTTTGATTATATGTTGATAAATGTTCAAGTAGGTTAAAATTTTAAGGTGTCCATCATTAGTTATTGATTAGTTTCACATTCATTCTGAAACTGTTCATATTGTTAGTTATTTGTGGCTACTTGTTAATATTGTGTTGCTCATTTGTTCCTGTGTTATTTGATTATTCATAGATGATGCAAGAGCAGTATTCTAAATTGTGACCAAAAATGTATTTATTTAACTTGTTAGTAGCTAAATTGTTACTAAATAATATTTAGCTTATTGGTCTTGTGTCTTTAGATAGTCATGATAGATAACATAAGAATAGGATTTTATGAATGTGTTTGACTGCATTGTCTCCCATTAAGGTTATTTAATGTCTCCTGACCTTTGTCTATCATTTTCATTGGCAACAAAATTTTGTACAACAGAATGTACTACAGACTAAGACAGTCGGTACCAGCCTATGCTGTTTATAGCATCTTCTCAATAGCTCTCTCCACCTGTCAGGGTAGAATGAATTGCTTTGTGTGAAGCAGAGAGCTTGTAAAAATAAATAAATACATAAATCTCAAGCGAAGAAGCAGGAGGTTGATGTGACACAAGGGCCTGAGATGCCATGTGAACCCTTAGTCCTCAAATTGAGCAAAACTTAATATCCCATTACCCCATTTCCTCCCCTCTCCTGATTTCGCTCTCAATAGTGCTGGTTAATAATTCACACTGTGGGCTATTGCATTTCCACAATCGGAGACACTCTAAAATACCACAACTATTGTCCCTGAGCTGATTACATTCGCTCAAAGTTTTTGATACACTCCAAAAAAAAAAAAAAAAGTGCTTCATTAAAGTGCAGCTCAGGACTTTGAAAATGTTGCATACTACTAAACGTTATTTGTTTTTAATAGTTGTTAGGGAGCTTGCTCTGAGGTGCAAAGTACTATGTGACTGTGTAATAAAGATTGATTATTCCTAACACATGGTGCTGTTACAGCCTTGCAATTCATTATGAATTTTCCCTGGATTTTTTTATGTCTAATTATCCTTCAGTGGTTGATGTGCCATCAATCCAGAATGAATAACTGGATCTTCTGAATGTTTTTTTTAAAGAAAAAAAGTGCCAGAAAAACAGATTTGATGTTTGACAGTTATATTTTGAATATTAAAGACTTTCTCTAAAGTTTTCATGACAGATGTTTTTTATGTTCTTTTAAAAGAAATGTTTATGAAAGTTAATATTTGTACAGTGCATCACTTTTCTAATTAAACACTGTTACTGTGACAGCAGGGAACAAAAACAAATTACAAACAACAAATTCTGTGCTGGCCAGAATTTGTTTTGTGTATTGAATTATTGGCTGCCCACAGCATGAAACCACTTAATATTAAGCGACAATTAAAAACTAAAATGATCAGTTTCCTATTCAGATTTGAGAAATTTGCATATAGTGTAGTGAGTTGCTGCTCATTTCTTGTAAAATCTGGAACCTGAAGCAAAACCAATTGAGAAGCCTTGCCCTAATCTACCTGATCCTGTTGTGTTATTTCTGGCCACTAGAGTGCTGCAGAAAGCCATTCTTACTACTTTAATACATGATGCAAATAATAAATTATGCCAAGCTGCTAAGTGCAACTAAAGAGGCTGCTCTAGTCGTTTTTTTTTTTCTGACTAGGTGCCTCAGAAGTTCAGTATAGTGTCATTTATTTATTTCTACAGTGGCTGATATGAATACAAATATGGTAAAGGAACTGATTGATAGTGTGATGTTGGATAACTGTGGAACAAATGTCATAATATCACCATAAATGGTCAACCACTGATGTTTTCTCTCACCAATATGAAAATAAAACTTATATATCAAACATGCAGATATTTCGTAGAAATGTGAACACAAAAATCACAAATCTTCTTGAGATGCATAGCAACTGATAGCTTTTGCCCTTCAGAAGGATTTCATTATGTTGAGTGGTGAGTGATGTATAGAAGGTGTTGATCCTCCACAAACCCTTATTTCTTTTTCCTTAATCCCTTCCCATTCAGCACCCTCAGAAATCAATATAGATACCCCAAATCCATTTGATTATCCTATTGCCAAACTGATTCTGACCAGAGTGTTAAAGCGTAAAATACAACATGGACCTGTCAGCTAAACCTGAATCGGAAGTCACACAGGAAATTAAGATGTTCCAAAGTAAGAACCCAAAGCGTCTGCAAGTATTTTTGTCATTTTAAATTAAAGTGGTGTTTAGAAATGTACTGAAGTTAGTATTGCTTGTCAGAAATAAAATATGTGAATCAATATTTTAATAGTGTGGACTTTTTTCTAGTTTTTTTTTTCTTTTTTGATGAAATAACATTTAATGCAAACCAGATTTACTGTAGATAGCTTGCACGGCTTGTTTTGTGACATATTACACTATAATAATTTTGCATACTGCATATATTTATCTAATGCAGTAGCATGCTTTCTATTTTTGTATGCTCTTATTTTCATAGCCCCCTTTTTATATTTTGGAATGTTCTGGATAAAACAATATTCACATGAGACTTTTTGATGTTTTACTTTTTGATTACTTATGCCAAATGGTTTTTCATTTGTAGCATTACCATGCAACACTCTGTCTGCGTGGACCAGTATTCTGTAATTATGTTCATAGTTCACAGGCAGACAGTAAATATGACACTTGGGGTGCAGATGTTTGCCAACAGCACTGTAATCCATTCAGTTATTAATTAGGCAAGCTGGTCCTGTCCCTCTTCCTCCTTTCACTGCCTCTCTCTCTCGCTCTCTCTCTGTCTTCTCTCCCCTTCTCCTCTGTGGCTATCTTTCCTTCCCCCTCATATGTGCTTAGCTGCTTGGCTAAGTGTTAGTGTGTGTGTTTGCGAGTGTTTGCACTATCTGTGACTGTCTGTCACAACAGCTTAATCCATCTTGGCAAACTGAGGCAAATGGGAAATCCACTGATTAGTATTCATGGCCGTTACCAAATTTCCCTTCCAACTCTGCTGTCTGCAGTGGAAAACTTATGTTTGTCCTGAATATCTGTTATTGCACCGTTCCAATTAACAAAGTCATTTTACTGCTATATTTTCAATGTTGTTTCCGGCTATAAAGTCCTTTATCCATATTATTGCTTTCTTCAGTGAAAAAATCATCTTGTTTGAATCAGGAGAGAAATATGCACAGAACAAGCAAAAACAGTCGCAAATGTTTCCAAAGTCGGTGGATTTTGATGTGAGAGGACAACAGAGGATGGACGTTATTATGGATTGTGGACTTGTAGGTTGCTATTTTGGCCAGAAGCGATGCCTTTCATGATCGATGTGTTTCTTACAAAACATACAGCTTTTCACTTAACAAGACATTAACTTATGGACTGGAGTTGTGTAAGTTACTTGTGGATTCTTGCGATGTTTTTATCAGCTGTTTGAACTCTCATTCTGACGGCACCCATTCACTGAATGCAGAGGATCCATTGGTAAGCAAGTGATGCTAAATCTGTTCCAATGAAACAAACTCCTCTACATCTTGGATGACCCGAGAGTGATTAAATGTTCAGAAAATTCTCCTATTTGAGTGAACTATTCCTTTAAAGCATATATAATGACTCATACCATTATTTCATGTTGGATGCAGTATCCAATTATATACTACTGTTACAACAATGCATTTGTTGTCTGATGTCTTTCCAAAGCAAATGTGCAAGGGAAATCCAAGGTTACTTGTCAGAGAGTGCCAAACCATAGATTTGCATAGAAGATTAGGTGTTCAGAACCATGGACAGGGGTGACAGATCACCAGTGGGATCCCAGAATGTCCCCTGTTCAAACCTTATAGACAATATCTGGCATTTCCATGCAGTTTGCTCTCTGCCATGACCAATCCAGATATAGATGGGCGGAGTAAAAGCACAGATTCGGAGTCTGAGGTGGGAGGTTTTACATGAGAGACTCGAGGAGATGGGTACACTGCATTGATATCTTCCACGTTGTGCGCGAAAACCACACGATCCCTCCCCGATATTACGCAGTCTATTTAAACGCAACATCCACACACCCATTCCATCACTCACCACTTTGGTCGTCTCACCTGCACTCGCGGTGTTCAGGAGAGGAATCCAGTGATGGATCAGGACAAGTACCTGCCCGAGCTCATTGCCGAGAAGGAGAGCTTGGACCCTTCGTTCGTGCATGCGATGCGCCTTCTCGCTGAAGGTAAACTATGATTTCTTCTGCCATCATTTTTAGGCTGGTATCTGTTTGGTGTGGCGTCGCTGCTGTATATTGTTTGTGCCGTTATCGCGTTTACAATATTCATTAATCATGTTTGATACAGATAAATAGACATCTGTTCTTGAAGCATGTAAGAATGAGTCATGCGTGTCAGGTGTTATCATTTCTTATGTTTTCAGGTGATAATTTATTTAGTAAAACGAGGGAACTGTTCACAGGCGGGCTTGGTCTTTATAAATAATTTTGTATGTAAGGTCGTCTTTTCCAGTTATTGGGACTGTGCTCAACTTCGTTTTCATACAGCGCTCAAGTGAGCTTTCAATCAATACAGTTATATCATGTAACCAGTGAACGGAATTCAAAAAAGAAGCAGCATAAACGACAATAAAATTTTGTTCTTCAGTTCTTCCGAAAAGTTTACGTGCTTCAACGACGTCGCTTACTATAATCACATAAATTATTTCGAGTTATTGGATCGGGCAATACGGCAAACGCATTCACATAGGGAAATTAATGTAGCCTATTCATAGTACTCTTTATGTATTTCATCTAATAAATTCAAATTATAGCCTACATGTTGGCTATCTCTCATTCTGTTTCATTTAATAACAAGTACGTTAATTATACCATAACTTTAAGGGAAGTCAGTTATTTTAAAGCAATTTCGGCTTTTTCTAAAGAAATTAAATGTAATATTAAATATAAAAGTAATTTCATAGCATAATCTGTCGATGCTCGTCTCGCGAACTCATTGGTTTAGTACCGCATAGTCAGCTAGACGTCATTTATCTAAAATACTATTTAAACAAATTTTGTGATATTTAGGCTATCGTATAGGCTATAATGCACTTGCTTTCCGCACAGCCCAAATCGCAATGGAAAACTGGCGAGCAGCGTTCTGTTGTTACGGTTACCTACTTTGGCTACGAATTTTGTCGTATTTGGCTAGTTGACTCATTTTTAATCAAACTTTGATCACAAAAAAACACGTTTTGCCGTATGAACTTGTATGAAAAAGAATAACTTGCAACCTTTAGGCTATATATGCTGCTATATCTTCATTGCTTTAATGTTCAGGACAGAAAGCCTAAATATTTCATTGCCTACCCCAGTGTTCATTTGTGTGAGGTCATGAGGACAACCTAATATGGTAGCATTGCGTATGATTTGAAGTTATTATAGTTGGGATAAGATAAAAGCAGTCCTTGACAACTCATCAGATAGTAATCAGAGTAATTAAGAGGCAATTACGGCTATTACAGAGTACTCACACTGCCTCAGATTATCTCAAGTGCAGGGGAGCACAGTAGGGTGTGTGCTGTTGAATAAGCATGCATATAATTAAATGACAACAGTTGTAATTGGTCCAGGTTATCGGGAAATTGTAAATAACAGTAAACATATTTTTAATTGTAAATAATGCACAACATTAATTTACATTAAAACATAATTTCTGTTGGTGTACAGCTCATATCATCTCACATGTTGTATTTATTCATTAAGGTTCTTCATGTTAACTATAAAAATATTTAAAGTGTTTTTATGTAATCAGGCCAGTAAATCCATCTGAAAGCTAGAAACGGGAAATGAGCTGATAATTCAGGTTCTGGAACCTAAAACGGGCTGTGCTTTTTCAAAAGAGAAAGTGTTACTGGGGTAAAAACCTCTCTATGTGTCCCAAAATAATTAATCATAATCTTAAAACCAAATCAAGATAACGCAACTCTCCACAAAGGGGATAATAAGTCATTTGTATGCTATCTTTCAAATAAACTAAATTGGCCAAGTCTGCATATAGCTTACGTTACCATTATTCAGTCTGAATATTTTGCCTCTGCACAAAAAGACTTATTGAACTGGAATTAATGGTAATTAGTGGCAGTCTAGTGAAGATACTTACTCTCGTGTGGGTCATTTTTAATCTAAGTAGACATCTACTGTCTTAAAAGACTTAATTTTTAGTACTTCCCCCAAGACATGTAGAAAAAAGTTTCGTTTTTGTATTTATTTAAATCTGATTATCTTTGTAATATTTAGCTATTGTCACATTTCAGTGTTATTTAATTACTTCATAATAAAGTATGTAAGTTATTCATAAATAATGAAGGAAATAAAAATGTTAAACTTAATTATCTCTCACCTTGGTAGCACATTGTGAAGAATGTATCAATGGTGGCAAAAATTAAAAAAGCAAACCATGTGGTTCGTTAAATTTCATGCTGAGCCACTGGTGCCCTCCCTGTGTTTATTTACCCAAGCACATATTTTATTTATTTCAGAATGTTGTATGATAGTCAGGCCTCTTGGTATTACATGTACCTTTAAGGCCAGTGAACAATACACCAGCTTTAAACCTGGATAGGAAATGACTCTAGCCCATGTTCAGGGAACACTTTGATATGTGTTTTCTTGTTAAAGATTTAAAACTCTACACTGTTAAGTTTGCTGTACGTTTTGGGATGTTAGGGGAATTTAAATCAAATGCTTTCACTCTCAGAGTTTCTGGGTTTAAGGAGAGTTCAGGCAAGGAGTCTCCCACAGCTTAGTTATTTTGGTACAAATTTTGTCACTCCCTTTAAGAGGGAAGTGATTAATATTACAACAGCAATCAATACAAGCGTAACTTATCCTAAACACCAGGCGGCCTGGAAACAACTGACGACTAAGCACTTCAGCTAATGGCCCGTGCCTGCTGTGTAACTCTAATGTCTAGAGTCTAGACCTCTCTGAAACGGCACAGTTCCAGTGCACTGTGAAGGAACTTGCACAAATGATTAGAATAGCTAATTTTAGGATTTTTTTTTAAAATGTGAAAAAAGAAGTGATACTTATCATGACATATTTTAGTGCAGCTTGATAATTTGATAATGTGCTTGACGTTTGGCTGTTTTCCAAGACATCATTTGTACAGTTCATCAAGTAATAGGAAGTTATTTTTTCATTCAGTCTGTATATTTATTACAGTAGGTCTTTTTTAAAGTTCGTGAAATATCATGACATACAATTGATCTTATATACAAATGTAATATAAATCAATGAATGAATCAATTAATTAAATTTCCGTATGACATATATTGTCATATAAACGTAAAAACATATATGAAACCTATTAGAAATTGGAACAATTTCATATATTAACATGTATATCTAGCTCATACAAATATGTATGTTTATGTATGTGTAAAACATTTTTAGACATAAATGTCATGTACATGCATATTCATCCTAAAAGCCATCAATATGTTATATATATAAAAAAAATTATATATATATATATATATATATATATATATATAAAATATCTGTATGTTATGTTAATATGTTTTTGGAATTATATGTATGTATATATTATATGTATTATATGTATTGTTGACACATATATAGTTGCTACATATAGAGCCATATTAACAAAATCATCATTATAATTAACATATTATTAACATATATGCATATAAAAATTCTACTGGGGTTTGTATATATGTTACAGCCTAGAGTAAAATTATATATCGCCTTATAGGTAACATATATGGCAATATCACTCTTGATACAAGGTAATATTTCATATATTACATATCAGTGTAGCATATAAGCAAAATGTGTTGACAGGTTTGTTTCAGAAAAGATAGGGGAAATTTGGCTGAAAGTTTATTCATCCTCTCCGTCCAGATGCTTTGATTTTCAGGTGAGACAGTCCACTTCAGAGAACCACCAACCTGGAATAAGCTGTTCCTCATGGGGGAACAAAGAGGATGCTTCAAATTCCAGTCTGTCATTTTGATCTTGTAAAGCACATTGCTGAATTGCTTTTATAGAGGTGACTTAATGCAAACTACTTACTTTAGAAAAGGACAGACTGCGACTGCATCCACATTAAAGTCTATTTTTCTAAAATGAGCCTTCTTTGCCTCATAGGGACAAAAAGTAAGGCAGCAAAAAATCTGCTTAGCAACATTTTTGGAATGGATATTACAAGGTGGTGTTAAAGATGAGACAGGATTTTGCTGAAATATTTCCTCCCTGATGAACTGAGATGAAAACGAAGCATTTAAATCAAAGTGCTCTTATATAATTAAAACAGCTGGTCATTCATTGCTAGACAGATGTTTGTGGTAGACAATGGCTCGAATGAAAAGCGGCAGACAAAACATATTTTAATCAGAGAATTTAGACATATTTGATTTTGCTTTTACAGTACATCTATTATATCACACTTAACTGTAGTGATTAATTTGTGGTTTAAACAACAGTAATATATGACCTCTCGTGGACTGCCATGCCTGATGGGAAAATTCTACCACTACTACAACCTTAATTTTATAGAACAGCATGAGTGTCATATTTCAGTAATCAATCACCCTTCATTATTATAACCAAGGATGTAATATCTAGAGAAAGCTGGCGTGGCAAATCTCAGTGGCAGTCACTCGGCTGACGCAAAAACCGTAGCGTAGTACTAGATTTGAAATTAGGTTTTTGCTCAAGAAGAATGCACACATCATGCTTTTAAGAGCCCTCAAAAAAGTATCTGCTAATTAAACTACTATAGTAAAATGAAGCATTTAGGGTTAAGTGAAAATTTTCTGGTTTAACTGTATCTGCTTGCAATTTTTTTTTATTTTGTGAGAGTATACTTTCACATTACAACATTTCCCAGCAGGGGCTAATAGGACCTTGCTAACTAGCAGTTTGTAAACCATTCTTTGCTTCTGAGAGATTCATAACCCATTGTTTTAAATTACACAGTGCATGTAAAATGTTCACAGTCCAAGTTAACCAGGATTTTCTAGTCACGTCTAAGGTTTAACACACACATCTTTCAGATTCTACACAGGTCATATGCTTCCAGATGTCTTAAATTAGTGCTAATGAATGCAGCTGATCAAATGTGTGATCTAGCAGTAACCTTGTCCTGACAAAACGAAATCGTTAGGTCAGAGAACGTGTCTAAAGATGGAATGAATGTTTAATGATATGTCTCCATTTTCATAAGCAGCCTTTTAACTTGATTTAGTTCTCCTGCAGTATAAATTTGACCTGCAGATTGCATAGTCACAGACTTTGATAGACCAACTACCGCAATCCTCTGGACATTAGTATGTAGAGAGTGAGCTATTTAAAATGGGTATGTTGATAGGATCAGCTGTTCCTAACAGCTTCCCATTTGAGAACTTATCAAGCCACAGCTCTCTATCACAGAGTAATCATGTGCAGGCTAATAGGTTAATGCCAGCTACCTTAATATTTTGATAAATATGTTGATGTTGTTCCACAACTGAAATTGATAGATGGCTTGATACCCTGTTCTAATAAGATGGGACGTGCCAGGTCTCTTTTATGTTTTGAAGGCCACAGGAAGACCTCTTTAGCTGTGAGCTACTAGAAGTGTGACTCTATAAGTTTTTCTTTTAGGCTTACTAATGGAACAAATGATTGCCAGCCACCAGCCAACTGTATATTTGCCCCTGGCTTCACGAAACTTTAGCATGTTGCCTTCCTTGAGTTAATGGCTGTGAAAAATGAAAAATGATGCCTTTGTAGGCAGTATATTTAGGCATCAAGGAACATCTGAATCAGTGCCTTTCTCCAAGTTGGTTTTTGAAGCAGTGCAGATGTAGATAATATCCCACAATCCTTTGCGGTTCATGGTTGGTGGAAAGAAATAAAGGAGTGGCTGAATAATATTTTTTCATCAATAGCTATAAAGCTCATTAAATATTACTTACGGCAGGTTTTGAATTTGTATATTCCACCAGGATATTTTTATTTTTGATCTTCACCATGTTGTTTGGTTTCCTCAGTAGAATGGCACAGGCCACTTGATTTTGCTTTGAGAGTACACAGTGAGCTGCACTGCATAGATTGTTCCTGAAACTCCAGCTGGAACAAAGAAATCCCAAGTGTCTTTGTTTCTCTGTCTGGATGGCAGGTTCCTTTTCTTCTTGCTGTTACAGCAACACCTTCTAAAAATGGCATGCCCATACACTTGCCATGAGAGGCAGTGTGTAGCACTCCCTTGCAAGCATGTTTGGTGACTTGATGTAATACCGCTCTTCGGGGAGAACGGGGGTTGGCTGACAACAAATTCGAACGGGCTTGTCCTTGTGCTCCTGGAATAATTTGCATCAATATTATACATGTGGCAGATGTTAATGTGTATTTTGGCTAAAGAACGAAATGGATACTGAATTAAGTGTGTGATTTCATTTTTAAATATGTGTCAGACAGGTGAAGCAAATGTGTGGGATCTAAAAGCTAGCTATCTCTCTGTCCCTTTGCTCATCTGCAGCATCGTGTGAAAGGAGACTGAGCAAAGCTGGAGCAGAAATCATATCGTCCTTTTAATGCATGACAGCCACACTCTCAGTTCCTTATTCATGCATAATATGAGCCCCCCGGCAAAAGTTCAATTAAGGAATCTTCTTATGATTGGGGGAACCATTTAAAATGTAATGGAGAAAAGAGATTTGCTAAAAAGCATGTCAGAATGATTTTAGGCATTTTTATATTTTTGTCTCTGTGTTACTGTTAGTGAGCTGTCAATAGCTGAATGAATACAGTCCAACTGCACAGTCTGTTGAGGGCAGTCTGTAATATGTGCACACATGTATGTTTAATAAACAGGTTTGAGGATTTCTGTTCTTGAATGTGACGGTAATGAAATTCCTAATGTTACAAAAGATTTCTATTTAAAATAAATGCTGTTTTTTAAGTTTCTTTTCATCATTGAATCCTGAAAAATCATGATTTCTGAAGCTTTTGCACAGCAGTTACACAACTGTTTTCAACAGTAATAATAGAAATGTGTGTTTCTTGAGCACCAAATTAATATATTAGGATGATTTCTGAAGGATCTTTTGACACTGAAGACTGGAGTATTACTGTAACTGCTGAAAATTCAGCTTTGCCATCACAGGAATAAATTACATTTTAAAATATATTAAAATGGAAGTTATTTTTGATCAAATAAATGCAGCCTTAATGAGCATAAAAGAGTCCTTTAAAACATTGTTTACATTAGTTAATAAAAATACATATATAGCTGTTCATTGTTGAATTATAATATTGTAAAATCATCCATGTAAGACTTTTTCAAAGGAGACAGATCTGCTACCTGCTGAGTGAAATTTGACATTCTTGTGTAAACAGGTCTGTTTGCTATCTCTGATATTTTTTAAAACATAATTAAATTATAATTACATCTAAAAAACCCTTTGTAATATATTAACTGTCCTGATACGTTTAGCGTCACTCTAATTTTGTTATGGCACACTCTGAAAGGTGCAAGACCCAACTGTGCTGACATCTGTCGACCAACTATACTTTAGACCTGAGAGTCTTCTTTCCCACTTATTAGAAGTTCAGAGAGGAGTGAGAGAAGAGCGTTGAGTGTCTTTTCCTCCCCCTTAAGAAACATCCAGGAAAAATCATTTTCATTCACCCTGAATTGTTGTTCAACCATTACAACACATTTGCTGGAGGGATATGAATGCTTTATTCCAGCGTTAATGTCAGTGTATTTGACTTTGAAGCATCTATTTGAAGGTCATACATTATGCTGTTTTAACGGTTCAGTGTCTTAAGATGCACAACGTGCAAATATCACCTCTGACTAAAATATAAAAAATATCTACATTCCCGCCGGGCCACTAAGGTTAATTAAGTAATGTAAATTAGGGTGATGCACAATGAAAGGTGATGTATGATGGGAAAGGAAATGAAAAGAGAAGAGGTTTCTAATAGTAATGACTTGAGTAATATTTGTTGAGATAGGCAGAAGATGGAAATATATTAATATTCAGAAACTGAAATGAGTTTCTCAAACTCGTATGAAACAAATATTATGAAGCCTATTGTAAAATCATGGTGTTGAGAAGTGACATATTCAAACATTTCAAAGTATAACATTTTAAATTGCAAAATATTACAGGCAGGTGTGTATTTATTTCATTCAAAAATAACAAAATCACTCTTTGTATATGATGTGCTTAGTGGATAGTGTGTGTCTGTGTGTTTTGCACTCATTGACTGCATTTACAGGCACAAGAATGTTGATTAATCAAAATAGTATCATATTTTGACCATTTATATGCAAATGAACAGTGTACTCTTTCTCCATGTTACCTGCACCCAGATCTCCCTGTTTATTTGTGAGCTAAAGTCTGCCTGATGATGCAAAGCCTATTTTGTCCATTTTCTCTAGTCACATAGCACCATTTCACGTTGCAAAAATGCCTTTCTACTACATAGACAGCCATGTTTTGTTAAAAACATATATTGCCAGAAGTGAATCATCCCTTTAAGTGTCATGCAAACTTGATTTCTTAACCAGATTAAACCGAATGTCTGATTTCTAGAAATCTAATCAAGATTTATAATAAAAATTTAACCAGAATAAAGGTGGTCATTGCTCACTGAAGTATATGAGTGAGTAGTAGACAAAAAAGTTGTAAAGCAGATTGAAAAAAATTTCCCTTGGGTTCCACAGGGCAACCGTTCACAAGCTGACGTAGCCAAAGCACTGCCAAAGAAGTTCGTATTAAATCCTTTGTCTGTGTTCTTTGGATTGAAAGTGACTAAATTGGGTTTTATTATAGATCAAGCATATCCTTCAAAGTGGGATTTATGTTACAAAAAAGGAAAATACAATCTCAGAGGGCCTTGGCATCTGAAATTGCCTCAGCTCTCTGTTAATTTGTGTTCTGGTGGATTACAAAGCTACTATTTCTGCAGAGTTGACTTTTCTGAATAGGAATGGTACTGTGATTATTACCAATGGTTCACAATATTGCTGAGGTAGAAACACAAGGCTGGTTTGAGCAATGTACAGTTAGCCTAAACTAATTTACATCTCTCACGTTTGCCAGTTGCCTCCTCCATATCCTGTGACTGAGTCATCACCTTTATCTGTATTTAATCATTTTTAAACCTACACCTTTGTAACTTTATATGTGTGTATGTGTGTGTCAGGAGAGTGCAAAGCAATTATTGCACTGATTATGTTACAGATTACAAAGAAATAGTGAACACAAAGTGAGGATGACAAAAAACAGAATTGTAACAAATAACCTTGAAATGATTTTGGGTTTAAAATATATTTTACCAGAACAAAAGAGAGATTTACCTTACTTTTTCATAGCCATATTATCCTAATGTGAGTGATTTTGAATTTCTGAGCTCCATAGGTCCTGATCCTGATGTGTTTTACAATGTGAATGTCATTTTCAGTTAAAAGTTTCATTTTCCAGCCAGCAGGATGTTATCTTTAGGGAGACTGTGAATCTTCAAAGTTCAGTACGGTGATGTCTATTTGATGGATTGATAGAAAAGGTGGATCAAGTGGTGTAAAATGTATTGTATATTAAGGAACAATGCTGTGGCATTCCAAATAATATTATTTAAAGCCATATTTACTTGTTTTTGTTGGTTAATTTGTGCTAACAGATCAACCACAGATTAGGTCTTTTCAGATTTTCTGTTGTCTTTTTGAATATTATTATTTGGACAGATCCAGCATCCATTAAATTGTATTCAATTGGTTCATGCAGAACAAGGATCGTAGAATTCAATCTAGAATCTTCTTGTGACCTACAACCCTAGAGAAACTTCACAGAGCCCTTAGATGAAGGAATATATTTGACATTCTGTGATGCGCACATTTTTTCTGCTTATTATAATGTCAAGAGGATGACATTTCTAAATGAACAGATTTTAATGCTATTTGATAAATCAGTTAGAGATTTTTTTAGGATTTAAATGCTTGAATGTTTTTTTTTTAAAACTTTTGAATGACCAATCAATTGCTTATGCATCGGTAACCGTATAGGGCACTCCTTAAACAAGCTGGGCTGAAGTGTTTTATGCAAAGACATAACAACAGATGTTGGAAAAAGAAGCCAGGCCAGAATTTTAAAAGGAAGGAAAAGGAAAGGAAGTGGTGTGTGGCCAAGTATCGTGACCCATACTTGGAATTTGTTTTCTGCATTTAACCCATCCAAGTGCATGCACACAGTAGTGAACTTACACCCAGAGCAGAGGGCAGCCAATGCTGCGGCACCCAGGGAGCAGTTGGGGGTTTGGTGCCTTGCTCAAGGGTCTCACCTCAGTCGTGGTATTGAGGGCTGGTTATTCACTCCCCCCACCTACAATCCCTGCCGGACCCAAGCCTCGAACCCACGACCTTTGGGTTACAAGTCTGACTCTCTATCCATTAGGCCACAGCTGCCCCTTAATTTAATTTAAGCCTGGATCTTCCCTATTATGCTGCGATACTCATTCCACAGAGCCACTCACCCTTGAAATTGTTATATGTATCAACTAAAAGCCCATTTATGGACTTTTTGGTCTTTTACTCACTCAATAAGATCACATCAGCAGCTCCTAAATAGCACCCAGAGACTTTTGTTTGTTAGCGTTGTCAGGCATGCATGGCGTACTCAAGAGATGGCTTTCATTGTGTTTAGAGGCATCCAAAATCAATGAAATCCGAAAACACAGAGGTCTTACAGCGCTCATGTTTTTTTTTTAATGTTGAATTTGTTTGTTTTTGTTCACTAGCAGTTTGTATGTTACAAAAAGTCAAAGGAATAACAGCAGCTTTGAATTTTGTCTGATCAAATCTTTTCTGTGCAAAGGAAATAGCATTGGAAATGCACAGAGCACGAGTCTTTTCCCAGTGGATTACATGAGAATTTGCAGCTACTGAGTCTGCAGAAGTACTTTTCATATTTGAAATGAACTTGCATATATTCATAAGCAAGAGGACAAAGTGATTATAATTTTCTCATTCCTATGTTACAGTTTTATGCAGAAACAAATATTAATTCAGGATGTATGTAGCCACTCTCTATAAAATCAATTTTAGCATGCCTTATTGTTCGGTCTTCCTTTCCACATGTGTCTCATTTTCAGCCTGGTTTGATTTCTTTCATACCATTCAGCCAGAGGAAAGGGTAAGTCGACAGGAAAAACAGCATCCCGTTCAAAAAAAGTTTAAAAAAATCATCACGATCAGGTGACTTTTACATAGACCATGCCAATGTTTACTTTTTTAATAGAAATTTCACCTTTTCTTGCTGTTGTCTTTTTGCAGATGCTTTGCCATTAGTCGCTTGCAGCCACCTGAGAGTAAGTGTCATGCTGAAGGGCACACGATGAAGCAAGACCTCTGTAATTCTCCAGTTCATGCATTGCCTCTGCCGGCATCTGAACTCACAACCATAGGGCTGTTAATGCTAGAAAGTTTTTCAAGCAAAAATAGATTTGTTAGGTTTAAAGCAGTGGTTTTCACCCAGGGGACCGGGGCCCACTAGGGGGCCTCAGCAAGCTTCCAACGGGGCCTGAAGTATTTAAATTAATATATTTTTTAATGTTAAAATCTGAATTAAATGGTTAAAAATAATCATAAAATCAAGATGTAAACTGAGATCATATTTCTTTTAATTTTTTTCCCAGTAGCTATTGTTTTCAATGAAGAACTACTGGTTTAAAGGACCTCAGATAATGCCAACCCTCAGACAACATACAGAATTACCAAATTTTGCCATATGTTAAATATATTAAGTTTCTACAATATATAAATATTGTAGAAACTTAATTTCCTGTAAAGCTGCTTTGCAACGTTTGTATCATGAAAAGCGCTATACAAATAAACTTGAATTGAATTGAATTGAATTAAAGCGATAATAATAGATATACTCTTCAAAATTAAGGAAAAGGGTATTTTTAAAGGCATCAAGTAAGCCTACCTTCTGGTTTTCAAAAATTGGTGAGACTTGTTCGTTATTAATGTGCTGAACTACACCTGTGGTTTCTCTGATAGGACACCTTTGTGATCTTGAGGGGAACTGAGTTCATACATCCTTTAAAAATCACCTTGAATCCAGCTGGTTCAAAATAACTGCAAAAACAACTTTTATTACTATTATTATTATTTTTTTCAGGGATTTTATCCTCTGTTGTTGCACATAATTTCAGCAGATTATATTATCACCAGTGTTGTGGGTAACGCATTACAAGTAACAAGTAACAAGTAACAAGTTATGTAATCAGATTACTTTTTTCAAGTAACTGGTAAAGTAGCACGTTACTTTTTAATTTAAGAAATAATAAGAAAACATCAGAGTTACTTTTTTCAAATAAGTAACGCCAGTTACTTTTTTTCCCCCCATTTATTGATTGACAGCTCTCCTGTCCCCATGTTGAGAGAAATCGGGAGTAAGATGTTACTGTACTATTAGAATAAATGTGAACATGCATTAATTCGATTCAGTATTCCTCAAAATGAATAAAAACAGTGAAATGCAACTCAGAATATGATGCAAATCTGCAATCATTGAATGTTAAATAACATAAATATCCTTTATGTATTTAATCCCATTTTATTAACCAATGTCTTTGATGCTGACTTTCGATGATCCAATTCAACCATACTAAGCAAAAATTACTTTTACAGCCTGTGTGAAATTACAGCCTGTGGCTTATTCATTTCACTTTTGGCGTGAAAGGGCTTTTACGTTTGCCAAAAATAGAACTTTTATATATTAAAAACAAACAAGCAAGTCCTGCCCAGATTTAAAAAGTAACGTAATGCCTTATTTTTGTAATTAGTTACTTTTTTAGGGAGTAATGCTATATTGTAATGCATTACATTTAACTTTCCCCAACACTTATCACCAGCAAATAATTGCTTTCTAGCTGTTAATCGCAGAGCTTTGATAATAAACAATAGGCCTAAGCGGTTTATTTAGAAAAACAGAAATGATCATTACAGAGGAACTATACAGAGAAAAAGTTTAATTTTAAATACATAAGGGGCCATATAACTTCAGCAGACAACCTGTGTTGTATTCCCAAAGACCACCACACTAAGCTATCATTAAAATAAACACGCTTTGGGTCTGCAGGTCTTAAAACTTGAAAAGACATTGGGATGAAATCCAAGCTGCTCGTCCCCACTACATACAAGTGAAAGCAAGCAATATGGTTTTCTGCAGGTCTGAGCGGCTGAGAGTCTCACTAGAGAAGAGTTGAAAAAATAATGGTCTCCCTTCACCTGCTGACTTCCCTTTCCTTCTTTCCCTGCTCCGTGTTTTACACGACTTGCACAGGTTCATAATTCTCAATTCTGCTGAGCATTAATTTAGCAGTGACAGAAGGGGATCCCTGGAGGAACCCAGGTGACAGCTTCATTTCAAGCCTCTTTAATGTTGTGTGGCTGCTAAGTCTCCGGCTCAATTCTCAAAAGCACCATAAAATTCCTCAAGCACAAAATATTACAGTTTTGCGCAGCAGCTTTTCAATTTATGTTTGTCATGCGAATAAGGGCTTAGCAGGCTTACGCCGACAAGTTACGTTCTACGCAGAGTATTTATTTAATTGTTGTTAATAAACATGCCACAGGAAGCTGAAGAGTTTTTCCTCATATTCCGGGCTGGAAATCGTGACATTATTTGACCCAAACTATTTTTTTTCTTTCATTCAGAGATCGAAAAGTTTGAAGGAGACGAGTTGAGAAAAGATGGCGAGGTGAAGAAATACTTGGATATCATCAGCAACAAAAACATCAAACTGTCGGAGCGCGTGCTGATCCCGGTGCAGCAGTATCCTAAGGTAAGACCTCAGCGCTCCATGTAACATACAAAGCAGCGATGACGTGCCGGTCAAATCAATGTTATAGTCATGTGGAGATCAGAGAGGATCAAAAGCAATTCATCAGTTTTATGGGATTGCTGTGCTCGTGGTAATGACTTAATATGTTCTGTATCTGGCAGGAGCAAACTAGATGGTGTCAGACTCTGATTTGTGCTGCACTGCAGATCTGCTGTTATTTACACCTTATATTTCTGTCCTAGCTGAAAAGGCTCCATCCTGGCTCTTTCAGAGTAACAGGCACGCCACATCTGTTTCTACCTGTTCAAACATTATTCTGCCTCATTTCGTAATCAGGAAATTATTCTTGTTTTTTTCCCTCCTCTTTTTTTTTTTTTCGTTTTACCAGCTGGCCTCTCACGCATCTGTTGGGAAATTTCAGCTCCTCAGCTCCAATAGACATAAAACCATTTTATTTAGCAACATGATCAGTTTTGTATCATGTTATTGTCTGTTGGTTGACTGATCTTCCTGTGGGGCTTCAACTTTGTAGCTCTTGTATTTGTTATGTTGATCAGTTTTATTCACAGATAACAGCTGAAGTCATTAGATGTGCTATAAAAACTAGACATGTAGCGTATTTGGCGATGAGCGCTTATGTTTGATTCCTGTTGATAGTTTGATTATAGAGATTCAGCATTTAGAAATCCAGAACTGACTGGTTTGATTCATCAATATGATGTTAAACAATAGCACACACAATATCATGTTTTTGTCAGTAAAAGTACTTTATTTTAGAAACTTGTTGTGATGTAAGCTAAAAACAGACTTTTTATTTCAGGTAACTGGTTATTTATTTCAGACTACTCTGTCGTTATCACGTTCGGTGCACGCGACACTCTTTTATTCAGCATTGTGCTGCTTTAAAATGATGCTTTGAAAATGAGTGGAAAAAAGCCCATGAGCGTCACACAGACGGATCCATAAAGCTTCTGAGCTTCTCATATGCTCCCTCGTTTTTTTACTGTTTCTGCTTTAGGAAATGAATCCCTGGAGTACTAAAATGTGCAGACTGTTTGATGGGTTTAGTAGATTTGTGCTGTCGAAAAAAAAGAGCACAAAGAAGACTTTACATGTCTTGTTCGAGTTGTAACAATGGATTTTTGTTTTCCCAAATCCCCCTTTCCTCAGGATCTTTGCTGCTTTGTAGTTATGGAAATTTTGTGGCAAAGTTCTCTTGTGATATTCCTGGAACGTGTGAAATATCTGTACAATGTCATCGGATTGATTAATGTTAAATTTAGATTATGTAATTTCCCGAGATTGTTTTTGGTACGAGGGTAAAAGGGTGTATTTTTCCTTCAAATATAAGCATATAAAATATGTCTTTTTGTGAAGAGTTAAATTTTTCAGGTGCAATACATTATTTTGTTGCAAAACGTGACTGCACAAAATAGAGTCAATGTGTGCAAGTTAGTTTAGCATCTCAGGTTATTATTGATCTGAGACAAGACTAGTGATTTTTAGAGCCTTATGGAGAGCTATGGGAATCCTGGCTTTTCTTTCTGTAACTGCAGACTGAAGCAGGTTTTGGAGTGAAGAGTGGGTGAGAGAGGATAAAAACCTAATGATGCACAGTATATTGCTACCATATTGATTATGATCATCATTATTGGTTGAAATGTCTGTATTTGACTTTTCATTCTCATTTCCCATAATTTAAATTTTAGATTACCTTTGCAGACATTTAACTCACTTAAAGTTAATAATTAAAAGCACTAATAATTTAAAAACACTTATTTGAAGTGTAATCTTGAGCAAGTCTCAGACTGAATTTTTCTTACTATTGTTGTGATGCTAAATTAACTTGTAGCAGTTAATTAATACAAATAGCTTTAGTTTTTAGTTTTTTTTAGGGTTTTATTTTTCAATTTATTTAGACAAAGTAGTATAGCTTATTGTATCAGTGCATGTAATATTGGTGAAAATAAGTCCTGATAAGAAAATATTTTACAGGTCCATGCTATATTCTTTTACTTGATATAGAGCTTCTAAATGTTTTTGCTGCATTTACATATTTCTCTGGAGTAGATGAGGCCAAGCCAAAAAATAAATAAATAAATAAATGAAAAGGTTAGTTTAACACTTAGAAACCACTATACCTCAACATCAGTTGATCAATGAACTTGTGGATCATAACAGATAATAGCTTACAGAGTCTAGCCTTTATGTTATTCTCTCTGTTACAAATCCCCAGGATTTATCTATGTGTGGTTAATTAATCCGTGTGTGACGACAGCGCTGTCTCAGAGTTTTGTCTAATCATGCTTGATGAGACTGTCTCCAAGGAAGAGCATCTCGGCTGCAGCCTAGAATAACTGAGCTGGAGTCAGTCTTGGTTTCTTTGATCCTCTCATTAAATTAGGCTAACTTTAGTTTATGTATTTGCATAATGAAGAATAGACCTTTGTGGACCTTGAAAGGCAGTTTGTTATGTATCTTTTGACTATTTGTTCTAATGTATATATTGACCTTGACATGAATTCCTTGTTCTGAATCTTTATTCCTCGGCATTGTTTCAGATTGAGACTTTTAATGCGTTGCTTTGTTTTTCATGACAAGATATTAATTGCACATCGCTGCTGTGCTATAATGCATGTGTTCAATATACATTCATGGTACGTTTATTTTTTTCTCCAAATTATCGCAGAGCACTTGCTTTATTTGAAATGAAATATGAAATGAAAAATGTAATGCATTTACAGTGGCACTGACAGCAGGCATTGTTTAAATTATTTTATTCAGTGAATATTAAGTTCAATGGTTCCTCTGTGCTGAATTGGCAAGGTTACAGAAGAAAGGGGAACAAAAACTTTATTATTTTTTTCCTTTAACTTATGAATTTATGACACAATCAGAGGCACCATAACAACTTGTACAACTTGGCTCTGTCATTGTCATCTATTTATTTACTTAGCATGATTTTACACCTGCTGAAACATACCACATTAAATATGGTAAACCAGGGACAATTGTAACATTTTCCTTTATAATTCACAGATCACTAACATCTCTTCTGGTGTACAGAATGTTTGCTAAATATATGAAAATAACAGAAATTACACTGCCATTAACAGACTTCTAATGTAAAAAAAACCCCTAGATAATATAGCAATTGAATTTAATACAAGAAGTGTGTGTGTGTGTGTGTGTGTGTGTGTGTGTGTGTGTGTGTGTGTGTGTGTGTCTGTCTGTCTGTCTGTCTGTCTGTCTTTGTGTGTGTCTGTGTTTGTGTGTGCAACATATATAGTCTTCTGTGATCACTTAATCACAGGCTCTACTGTACACCACAATGGTAACCCCTGGAAAACTACAACTACTACATGATGGAAACCCTTGTAAGTCCCAGCATAACAGAACATTAAACACTAACACATTTTAATCTTGTGCAAAAACACGCAAAATAGCACTTAATGGTAACACTTTTGTATAGGGACCAATTCTCACTATTAACTAGCTGTTTATTAGCATGCCTATTATTAACATATTGGCCGTTTATTAGTACTTATAAAACACATATTCTGCATGACCATATTCTACATCCCTAATCCTACCCAATACCTAAACTTAACAACTACCTTACTAACTATTTAGTTTACTGAGGCAAAGGTCGTACTTAATGGTTTGTTAATGGTGAGAACTGGACCTTAAAATAAAGTGTGACCCACTTAATTTTAGCATTGATTCTCCTTCTACAGTCTGACACAAAGTTTTCTGGGAATTAGAAATTTGCTGCGACTCAGTTCAGCATAATATAAACAATTATTGAGTTCATGTAACTTTTTCTATTAAGTACAATGAACTTTCTGTAATGTTTAAGTGAAATTAACTCATTTCATTGTTCAGTTTTACAGTGGATTAAAACTTTACTGAGCATATTCTGAATAAGTGTCATCCCACATCATTGAGGACATTTACTTTAAATTGCTCCCGGTCTCCCCTACATCTGGTTGGGAAGCCAGTTTCTGCTACTGCATTGAAAAACTCAGCAAATATGCTTAGTTGATGTGTTTTGGACAGTGTACACCAAATGTTGAATCAACAGGTATTTTTATCCTGGCTTGTATTACCTCTGCAACTCTTCTTCCTTGGATCTCTATGCACAGATCTGTATATATTTCGTGACATCACAAAACTGCACACTTTTTTCATTTTTTAATCAGTGTCTGTTATCTGTATGCAAATAAAGTGTTTGATTTACCATAACTTCCAGAGAAGCTCAGTCAGTGGTTTGCAGTGAAATATAGTCCCTGCTGACACAGACTTCAGATACCTGTGAAAACTGATAGAAATCAAGACAGCGTCACACACATATAGACCAAAAGGAAGGCCAAGAGATGAATGGGGTACCTGCATCACCATCTAGTAAAGTCAAAGACACGGTTGCCATGGAAACCACTGTATTTATATTTAAGAGATGGATTTGGGCAATCTATCAAAAGGCGTTTCTACAACTCTGAACATCACTGCAAATTTGTTTTATGATGGTCTGTGGATTTTTTCCCGTAGGGGATGGTGTTATTTTGATCAACAGTATTCAAAAAAGGGATAACTGGGACTTGTGCGTAAACATTTGGGACGTCTTGCTTTACGCTGTAGTGTAATTCATTGTGTTTGCACGGGTTTACAAGGTAGCCAGACCGCCTTGGTGTCTGATTTGTCAGAGGATTCTAATTAAGACTTAGCAAATGTCCTATGGGTACATCTGTTTGTGCAGAGACTCATTAGAGGCGTAGTAGACGCTAAGCTTATTTTGGTGCAGTGCACACTGATGAATCAAAATGGTGCGGAGTATATGCTATCATTCACCTGATTCCATTGGGCTGAACATTAAATTGACAAACACATGTCCAGCAGCACATGCTAGTGCTGCAAAAAACTTGCATCATCAGCACCTGGATTGAGGCGGTAGCTGCATCGCCCATATTCTCAGCCCATTTTCTGATTGTTATGCTATACTATTTCAAACCCATGTCAAATCAGGATATAAAGAAATCCTTGAAGGTAGAAATTTTGTTGATCATGATTGAATGGAACAACACCATGAATCTCTTTAATATATTTGATAAAATATCATATATATATATATATATATACATACATACATATATATATATATATATATATATATATATATAGGAAATAATTTTATAAAATCTGAATATAGAAATGTAAATTGTGAATATATGAAGTAAATCTGAATATACAGTTATAATTCTGAATATATAAAAATAAATCATTTATCATATTTATTTAGAAATCTGAATATAGAAATGTAAATCCGAATATATGATTATAGGTTATAGGTCTGAATATATAGAAACAAATTGTAATATAAAAATGTATAGGGATATAAATACATACATATATGAGCTAATATTTATCTAATAATAATTATATTGCATATTTAGCATATATAATGAAGAATTTGTAATTATTTATTATTTATATCTCTCAACATTGATAGATATAATAACATCTAATTTAGCATATGATAATTGTTATTAAATAACTGTTGTTATTATTATTATTATTATTATTATTATTATTATATGTATGCTTAATTAGATATGACTCATTAATGTAATTCTAAATGGCTTGTCATTTAAAGTGTTGTAAAGAAATTCAGGCATGCAAGAAATGAAAGCATGGGAACATATTTTTTAAGCATTAGACAGCAAGAATTGTATTTGTGTTACACCAAGAGATCTTGAAGATATTCATAAAACCATTGTAGTGTAGCATTCAGAATTTACAATGCTGTTTTATTGTAGTAGTAAACACCCAGCTTTACCTAAACCTTTCATTAAAACCAGCAACAAGAAAAGACGCAAACAGATCTACCACAAGGTTTGCCTTTATAGTTCTGAAAACACAACTAATCCGTTGAATAGTAACGCCGGTGGTTGTTGTCCCAATAGATTGTGGCTTATCTGTCTCCAGTTATATGACCTTTACATGGAGGTGTAGGCAAGCTCTGCACACAAAGATAATCCAATTGTTGTCTTGTTAAAGAATTCCCTAGTCCCAAAGGCCTCGTCAAAGGTGTTTAACATAGATAAGCTGCTGAACAGATTCAGAATCGAACAGTACACAGTAGGGAAAAAGAAAAAGAAAAAAATCAACAATAGTGAGGAAGTTGTATCTTCTTAATGAATTAAAAGCCTGCTGAGGCACCTTTTATTTGTTTTGAGGAAGGTTATTTATATAATTGCAAACATGAGCTCAGATAATGTGGTTTTCTTGTGGTGCACAGTTGTTGGTTCAAGATGTGGAGAGACGGAAAGTCATGGAAAGAAACACTGAGCCTATGGGAATATGGCTTCTTTCCTAATCGGTTTATAAGGCTTATCCCAGTATGTTTCAAATGACCAGCACCCCATGGGATAACACACTCACTAAGCAGCCAGCAGAAAGGCATTCATTTATGATGCTGGTGCCATAATCGCAAACAAATGTTTTTGCACTCTGAAAACTTGTAAATGTGTGACTTTCCAGGGTTTTGACCTTTCCAGGACAGCATTTCGTTTTAAGAGCTGACACCAAAGTGACATGGGAAATGTAGTCTGGGGAAGAGAGTGGATGCCTCTCATCTGTATAGGTAGCAGTCTTTTAACTTGTCAGCCTCTTGACTCTGAGATGGTCTTAATGCGCTGTTTGTTTACCCTGCATCTGTGCTGTCAGCCCCAGAGTGTCAGAGCTCAATATGGGTTCTGTAATGCAGGGGATCCATCATCAACTTTTCCTCAGGCTGTTACCTTTTCTAGAGCTGCACTGAAAACAATGTTCAGAATGTTGGAACATGCGTTTTTAGTCTGATATCATACATGTTTGTTATGCGTTCTATTTATGTGCATCGCATGTTCTCATTTTATGCATTTTGACAATAAATACCCTAGTAAAAAGTAATATATTTAAAATACATTTATTTCATACTAAGGATAGTTCAGATCTATTAACATATATACTGACATATCACTCCAGACTTACTGATATAAAAATTATAATTCAACTTTATTTGGAGTGCTACTTGTGCACAATGCACATTTCTTAATATGTGTTTTAATGTGACTGTTGATGAGGATTGTATGATTTTTGAATAATATCAATCTTTAAATGCAATATATTTAAAGTGTACCTGAAGTATACTTGCAATAGTTACACTTTTGCACAATCAAATATACTTAAGTATATCTTTAGTTGGATTTCAGCACTACTTCCTCACAATTAAAGTGCATTAAGTACAAAATTAGTTGTTCCAATTTAGCAAAGTATACCAGTTTAGTATACTAATAATACAATTGCAAGGTATTATTTTTATTAAACACATAAATATGTAAATGTATTTGTAGTGTACTTAGCATGAAATAATAATAATAATAATAATCATCATCATCATCATCATAATCATGTTTTTACAATTGATTTGTATTATTATTTTAGTATTATTATTAGATCTATTAATGTTAAGAGATGTCTAGTAATGTCAGTTGATTTCAGTGTCAAAGATTTCAAGGCTTTAACATTACAATTTTACATTAATGTCATTTTATATTATTGCTCATAATTTACAATATTGTAAAGAAAGACAGGCATATATAAAGTCAAACAAATGTTCATTTTTTTCAGCAAGGATACATTAAATTGATCAAATATCAAAACAAAAAACTCTTTCAAATTAATGCTGTTTTTTTGTTCATAAAAGAATCCTGAAAAAAATGTATCACAGTAAATATTAAGCAGCCCAAGTGTTACCAACATAAATCACATTTTAAAATATATTAAAATAGAAAACAGTTAATTTAAAGTATTTCAAAATATTAACTATATTTCATAACATTACTGTTTTTGTTTTTGATCAAATAAATACAACCGTGGTAAGCATAAGACGTCTTTCAATTTTTAAATAAATAAATGAATAAAATCACATTAAAAAACTGTGCGAACTCCAAATATTTGAAGAGTATAGGTAGTGTATGTATTATAAAAATGTAAAGATACTTTATTAACCATTATCCAAAAGCCCTTTGACTTGTTTTGATGTTAAAGCTAATAATATAAGATGCATATATTGGCCAGTATCAAAGCTCTCCCTCTTTCTCCTAGCTCATTAGCCTCCACTAACAGCCAGCACTGGCCCTTTGACTCCCGCCTCTATTTAACACCATAGTGTGCTGCCACTGTTTAAACCATTCTCTGCTAATGCCCATGTCCACTGACTGCGGCCAAGCCATTTCTCCTGGCCATTATTACATCTCTCCCAGTCCTAGTCCCCAGCAATAATCCTGCTATCAGCCAATGCTAGACCTCGCTAGCAGCACAGCTGGCTACACTGGCAGTAGACATCCAACCCCATCTGCGGATCTTATCTGGTTTCACAGCTTATGGCAAGGGTGCTATGTTTCAACCTCCAACTCAAATAGAGGCAAACAGCCTAACTGCACTAATGGTTATGTTAAGTGTTCCCTTCGCCAACTTTGGCTGGCAGCACATTCTGTTGTGAAGCCTGAGGAGTTTTGTGCCATTTTTGAAGAAACAGCCTTGAGGATATTTAGAAGTTTATTGGCCCAAGACATCATAGTCATTTATACAGCATAAGATGCAGACTGTAGCAGTTGTAGCTATTTTTGCAGAGTTTATAATTCCAGGTTTAATTGGCACAGTCTGAAGCCCAAATCCATAAATAACACAAGTTAGCTAGTGTCTTGTGCTTAATATCTCTTTAGCTTAATGTGTAGATCATATCCAGTCATTGTAAATTGGCAGCAGATTGAAATTGTGCCTGTGTCCCTACTGTTTCAATTTTTTGATGATGTGATAAGATGTACCAAAACTAGATTAGTATATTGTTCTTTCACGACAGATAAGAATATGCAACTTTCATACTGCAGAATGAAAACGAAATAGTCAAAGACTTAGATAAGTATAGAGAAGCAAACGGCATCGAATCTGTTGAGATTGGCACAGCAGAGGAGAAGTGTTCTAGAACAGCACTCTTAGTGCACCACAAAATTAAATTCAGAATTAAGTACACAATGCATTAGAGAGTATGAGACAGATTTTAAACTCTTAAGACTCTTTCTGAGGAAGTTTAAATTAACAAGTAAAGCTGGTCTTAGTGCAGGGATTCTCAGCCATATTTGGTCTCTGACCCATTTTTAAGTTCTAGTATTCTTGAAACCCCACATCAAAGAATTATGTTAGACACTTGATGACCTCACAGATATAATTCCCAATAAAAAAGGAGGCCTATGATACCTGGAGAGAGTTATGAATTGGCATTTACATTCATGTATGTGGTAACTAGGGCTGGGCGATAAACAATATCATATCGAGATTGCGATAAAATTGATGTTGATGCCGATGATAAGCATTTTTACTGAATATCAATTAATCACACAGTAGAAATAAATGTAACAACAGCCAGTCAGTGACACAGTGTTTTCAGTGTCAATATATAAGGACATGAACACATGAACTTCATCTCCAGAGCTGCTTCTGAGAGCCACTTCACCAGATTTACAGCGTTTCATTTGAGAAAATGCTGCCATCCAATACACACTGAATTTAAAAGATCTTCATGACAAGCTGCCAAAATAAAAGTTTGATTTAAATTGAAGAAATGATGACAGAAATATATTAAATCATAAAACAGTCCAAGAAAAAAAACAAAAAAAAAAACAGGGAAAATTTAGGGAAAAATAAAAGGGATTTCATGGGGCCCTAAATTAAATGGTAGCTCATTTTCATGGTCTCATGGTCTGAGAAACATGTGGAAAGCATTTCCTTTCCCATTAATGGTAAATGAATATTGTCATAAATAGCATATATTGTATGACTTGGAAAAAAAATTAGTGATAATATTTTGGACATATCGCCCAGCTCTAATTGCACCCAATGTAGACAACATCTACTGTACTACACTGTCCCACAAAGGCATGTGTAACTATGTAACAAAAACGGCACTGAGAAAAAAATATTTTATTTTATTTTATTTTATTTTATTTTATTATTTTTATCTGAGCCTAGTTAAGCCCAACCCAACATACCCAATTTCTCCTTTGCTTTTGCAGAGTAATGAAATATTAGTGATTATATTTGTTTCTTATGGGCTAAATAAATAAGTAAATGAATGAATGAATAAATGAATAAATGAATGAATTAATGAATGAAGGAATTTTTGTTAGAGTATGTGGTTATGTTTGCATGGCCATTACTGTAGAAAGATGTTTTTTTGTTTGCAGCATATTGGACAAATCAACAGAAATCCTATCATCTGATAGGATGATTGTCAGTATGTGATGATAGTAAAATGTGTCTGGTGATTGTGCCAATATGAAACTGATCAAGAGCTTAGTGGCTTGAATGACTTCTGAAAAGATTTTGACAGAGAAATCAATGTAATGCACACGAGAGAGCGCCGAGCGCAGGTGAAGGTCCCTGTCAAAGGGACTCATGTGTGAAAAGTCATTTGTTCAGCCAGCCACACACACGCTCTGAAGTCACTGCGGGCTCCAAAAATAAGTGATTCTGCATGACAGCACACTGAATAGCCATCCGAGCTTCTTTAGTTATCAATAAACACCACAGCTAATGCTTTTCCAGGATTTTGGCAGTGGTTTCAGACGTACACAATGATCCAGGCTCTAGAAGTGTGAGTTAGCGATCTAGTCTCCATCACAACAGCACACTATGCACGCTTTCTTAGAAGTCCCATTTGCTCATAACAAGCCGATGCGGTTTGACACTTATGCCTCCGGTTGTCAGGTTTATCATCCTCAGCCTGTCAGTGCTGCATAATGCCCATCATTCTGCGGCCTGCCTCTGCCGGGGACTGCGAGGGACAGCTTGCATCACTTCAAACCTCATCCAGCACTGAACTGTGCCCCCTAATAAAGCCTAAATTGCCCACCGTGGAGCAGGAGAGTGGCTCCAGACATTCATTAGCTTAATGAAAACAGGCCACTCCACTGCAGCCGCCCAGTGAGCATCTTCACACTGTAGCTGAGGCAACCATCTGCTCCGAGGCACCCAGCCAGCTGCAGAGTATTCCTGTCATACACACCCCATCAGAGGGGATGCAGACGGCACACCTCCAGCTCACCCGCTCCGAGAGAGTTGGTCATGCCGCTTTGGCGCAGTGCTGCAGTGTTGCTAAATATACTGCCCTACCCACACCTCACCCTTTCACCTGAAACTGTTTGCATTTGCTTTGTGGCTCCGGCCAAATTCGGTGACGGTTCTTCTGCGTTTCATCAGCTAGAGTTCCCTACAGCTGCATCTACAGCCTGACTGGGAAGAGCATGTGTTGAGGAGTTTCCAGCCATGTGCTAGGCAGGGTATGTCAACATGTGTTATTGCCAACTGTTTCATTCTGGCCGCCACATATCAGCTAACCTTTGCAAACATTTGAAGGACAAATTCACTTCCCTGAGTAATGTCTGGCTCACCAGGCTGGAAATATACAAATACTGTAGTAAACAGCCATATCGCTAAAATTATGCAATGATTCTGATCCACACAGAATGCTTTATTTGTGTTATAGTTGGATTGTCACAGTAGTGGACTAGTTATACACAACCAGTATTTATTTGTTTATTTGGGCCTCTTAGTCTTAAAGGGATAGCTCACCCAAAAATGAAAACTCTGTCATTAATTACTCACCTCATGTCGTTATAAACCCTTAAGACCTTCATTCATCTTCGGAACACAAATTAAGATATTTTTGATGAAATCCAAGAGCTTTCTGACCCTGCATAGACAGCAATGCAACTGACACGTTCAAGGCCCAGAAAGGTTGTAAAAACATTGTTAAAATATTCCATGTGACATCAGTGGTTCAACCGCAATTTTATGAAGCTACAAGAATACTTTGGTGCGCAAAGAAAACAAAAATAATGGCTACATTCAGCAAATTCTTCTCTTCCATGTCAGTTTTCACTGTAATTAATGTAATGCAATTCTTTTATTGTTTGCACAGTAAAATTAGTTTAAAAAAATAGTTTTACAGTTCACATAGAAGATGTCTTTTAAAATTAATCCCCACTTCAACATCCATGCACACAAAGACATTTTGCATATATGCACTGTGTTTTTAAGATGTGTCAAGTTAAAATTGTGAAAGAAAGTGTGTTTTTTTGTTCGAAACAACAATCTGTTTAGATGTGTTCTCAACATCCAAAAGGTCACTTTCTTATTCTGTTTTATTGTCCTCTGTAAAGATCATACAAAATGATTTTTTTAAAGGTTTCTCAAAAACATTACATCTAAAGTGAATTTAGAGGGGCTGCTGGCTAAGGGGATTGTGGTAATACATCAGAAAAAGTGATGAACACCGAACATGAGCAGACAGTGATGAAGTGACACTGTTATAAAGGGATTCTGATGCACCACTTTATACAAGGGCACTTTTTCTTACAGTGGCAGCACTTATTGACTATTTAAGATTTGTTGTTACCATGGGCATTAAACGATCCTCACCAGCCCAAATCTGAATGCAATGTGTAAGACTCAGAAATCCCTTGAAGATACAGTTGTATGATGCACAGATGTGAGTAAACCGACAGAAACAGCGGGTGAAAAAACGGTGAAGGCCAAGTGTTCTCAATGACCGCTGATCTGCTGTGTAACTAAAATGTTCGTTGCTGCCCCAAGGCAGTTGCTGCATAGCTCATCATCTGGGTAGTATTACTTGAATCCCCATTGGAAATAAACTCGTTATGTTATGCCTCATTCAAGCATGGACTTCTGGATCATTTTGAAGATCCCTTTTGGCATTAGTACATGTTATAATATCTCTGAAAGCAGTGGAGCCCAACCACTGACCCCAAACATCGATTAGACACATGAGTGGCTGCAGTGCCCTGCAGAAACAGGTGTAGACTCTCACATCTTTTTTGATCGCTTCTGAAAAACTTGAGCCTAAAAATGATCGACGACTGCCACAGATTTAATTTTGAACCCAAAAAGAATTTTTCAGTCTCTCACTGTAACTGTTTTTGTGCATGATGAGAAAAACCAACTTACTTTTGAATGTGTTTTATTGACTGTGACGTAACTGAGGCAACTGTCTAGGAAGCAGGCAGTGTGAGAGACCAACCGTATTGCCTTTTCTCTCCTCTATTACAGTTTAATTTTGTTGGGAAACTGCTGGGGCCCAGGGGCAATTCCATGAAAAGATTACAAGAGGAAACGGGAGCAAAGATGTCCATCCTCGGCAAGGGTTCAATGAGGGATAAAGGCAAGGTAGGATGACTGGCAACAACTTCTATCTTTATCCTCCTGTGTACTGTATAAATGTAATATATTCTGTAAATGCTTTGAGTATTATTATTATGACTGACAATGATTTGTTTGTAACCACAAATGGCATAACTATACCAGCATATTTTCAGATATTAAATATCTGAACTGTCTGCTCATGACAAAAACAAACTACCTGCATCTGATTAGATACTGTATGTATTAAACCATTTGATGATTTTTGTCAATGAGAAAGTATAATATTATAATAATTCTATGGAAATCTGTTTCTGCCACAAAAGAAAAAACATGTTTTGCTATGACATAAAAAGTCAAAATTATGAAATACAAAGTAATAAATAAGATAACATAAGTTAAAGGGTCGTTATGACATACTAAGTCATTCTTAGTTATGACATAAAATGTTGACTTATAACTTTGACTTTTTATTTCACAATTGTGACCTTTTATCTCATTATTTTTATGTCATAATATGACTTATTATTCATAATTTGAAAAACGTATGTTATAATTATGTTGAAATATTGGCTACTAAAAATAAAAAAAAATTAATGACATTAATTCATGCAGTATTTTTGGTCAACTTTTATGCCAATTTCAACTTTTTAACTATTGTAACTTATTTATGATTTAGTATGTCATAATTTCAACTTTTTATCTTAAAATTACAATTTATCACATAATTTTATTTTTTATATCATAATTATGATTTACCATAGCAAGATTTTTATTATGTGGAGGAAATGGGCTTCCATAAGCTTGTACATGTTATGCACACTACATTTATTCCAGAGCAGAGTACTTTATCCCTTAAATCCTGTAAACCTTTCATTTCTGTGAGTCTAACAAGCATCAGCAGCGGCTGACAGAGCAAAGTGCAAGATGACGCTGAGACTAAAGATCATTACCTGCACTACATGCCCCTAGATAGAGGAGGAACTGCTGTTTTTAGCATTTACTGATGTTGTATACATTCTTGAAAAAAGAAATATATATCGCAAACAGTATCACAAATAGATAGCACTGACTCTCAAACTGTTTAATTTGGGTGAAAGTAAACCTTGGGAACCTATGTTTTTTAGTCAGTGTTTGTAGAATCAACAATATCTCTATGTTGTAAAGGAACTGTTCACAGTATGGATCTTTCTCAGCGGATCTGATTTTAACAAGTGCTTTGGATTGAGTTGTGGTGAGTGTAATGTTTAGAAATGGCATTTTGTGATTCAGCCAAACAGCTGCCCTAAGAGACATGCTGGTCATTTACCTAGCCAGAGAATCATTCCAAATGTAATATTTCTCGGTTTGCTGCTCCTGTCATCTCATAATAGACCATCGTGATTTCCCCAGCTCAATAAAATGTTCATTTTAATGTAATATTATTGAATGTAACTCCACTGAATGAAAAACATTCGTATCAAGCAAATATTAGTTTTCTTTCATGTAGTGTATGAAATGGAATGAAGCAATAAGCAAAGCGAGGCTGTGTTCTAAAGCGATTTTACCACTGTTAAGGGGTGTTGTTAGGCACAAGTGAAGCATGAGCATGAGACTTGGCATATTAATATAGCATTCAGTTGATCTGTGCATATTTACAACAATCTTGAATGTTGTTTAACCAGTAACATTTTAGAGCTGGAACAATCCTTTGTTTCAACAACACCATGATGAAAATTAAACTTTGTTATCATAAGATTTCAACAAAGTCAACAGAAACATTGTTTGTGCAATCAGCAATGCATTTACAGTTACCTGAATAGTATGAATTATTTACACAAAAGCTGTTTGTCGTCATTTGGTCTCTGAAGGGTGTTCTGAACTTGTCAGAGGAGTGAAATGTAGTGCACAGTGCAAAACCCAGTGTCTTGTTCACATTCCACCTGCAGTCTATTTTAGCCAGGTGCTACAGGCATGTGCACTGTTTAGCGTTGTGCAAACACCTCCTTTCTATATAAATAAAGCGAATGTGCTGGATCAGACTATGGTTTAATCAATGTGGCAGTATTACTGAAATCAGATTGGTTGATCTATGACTCAAAAAAAGAGTAATGAAATATTTTTTCATATGCAATATTAATCAGAAACATATAAGATGTCGGAACAATTTATGACCTTGTTGTATCCGATGGAAACTGTTTACTAGATTTATTTTCATATCGCCACATACAGTACATGTATGTTTGTGTATATGTGGCCTTGCATCCGTTTATACTGTATATCAGCATTGTCCAAACAGCACTGTGCAGATCACGTCATGCACACGGCCCCAATTTTACCATTACCTGATTTACATAATTTCTTAAGTGAATTGTGTGCTCAAGCAATGCAGATATCATGCAAATAAAAGATGCTTTTAGGGATATAATCCTTTCTTAATGAATTCGCCCTCAGACTTTAATTTAAACATATTATGCATATTGTTTTAACTAAAATCTGTTTTCATTGCAATCATTTCACAGAACCAAACAAGACCAATGTCTTGTTGTTGTTTTATTGTCTTACATTGTTACATGCTAAAAAGTTGTCCAAATGAGACAGGAATATGCATTGTCTGATTCCAAATAGCCGTATGGGGAGTTTCTACAAGCAGAAGGTTCCTTTTTAAGTTTTAAAAACACACTGTTCACCAGAATTTCGCACTGTTTTAACAATGCAGATGAACCGTGGTCTGAAATCTATTTAAATTTATGGCAGAACTCAAACAAGAGCCTGTTGGATTGTTCTAAATCCCAAAGGCAATCATCAATGCAAACATATTCCATTATAAAGAGTCACCTTGAGCTGGTACAGGTTTGTTATACATATGAAATTAAGAGTCTGTCGTGCATCTTTATAGACTTGTCTGCGCAGTATCTGAAAGTCCTACTGAGGTCTTCATATAACAGACTCTCTACACCCAAGGATCAGCAAAGCAAAGAATATTGCATTCAGAATGATTCCCAGGGCAAGAAAATGAACAGCTTGTGTCTAAGGGCAGCAAATTGACTGAATCAAAAAATGGCATTTCAGGATATTACATTCACCACAACGGCAAAACGACAATTTGTGTAGCGCAAATCTCAATCTGGGCATAGACAGCAGAAATATTTAACTCGTAGCCTTAATTTTTATGGAAGAAAAATAAATGCAGCGTTTATTATGACCCATAGTGCAGTTTCCGTGAATTACAGGAGTAGATTTTATTTAGCTTTATAAGCTTTCGTTCAAATGTTTCAAAACTGAGCTCTTTAACTCCATGGGGGCACTGAATAACTGTCAGGCTTATAAGTGTCAGATTCCCTATTTGTACTTTACCGGGAATAAATTTGAGGAACCCTTCATTTTGTCACATTTGAAGAGGATTCTGCTGTGCTTAGACATGCTTACTTGAGTGCCTTTTGAAATGCATCCTGGGAGACAGACCTACCTTTTGAAACAACAGAACATTTTCTTCATGGATTGACATGAAAGGAAAGTTAAAGCTTTCAGGCTTGAAACAGAACAAATGTCATCTGACGAACGGTTTTCCAGAAGACTGTAAATGAGGCGGCAGACTTTTCACAGTCTCCTGCTTCCCCTTTTGTCTGTCCGTTTTTGTCAATCCGGAAACACCCACAGCGTCCACACCTACACGCATATATTCGTGTCTGCTCGCAAAATTATCTCATCTTCACAATTCGTCAGCGCCTGTATACGGAGCCCCACAAAATATGATTACGCCTCTCAGAAATGTTGTGAGAGCTTAAGGGTCTCCTGACCTTTCGTCTATGCAAAGCATGATGGAAAATGTGCTTGGGTCACTTTGACATGATAGAGAGATGCCGTCGGTAAGTGTTTATTAAAGCTGAAGGGGCTACAAGGGCCCGCATCAGTGATCAGACATCTGTGAATGGCCCCTACATCAAAGCCCTCCTGTCTCTAAGAAGAAGCCACAGCCGAATGGCAATCAACATTAGGCAGAAATGTTGGCTATCGTAATTACAAGCTTTGTGAAGTTTTACATTTTTTGAAGAGCCACAGAACACCTTCAGCAATCAGGGAGAATTGAGGAACTGAATACTTCTGAGAAATATCACCCTTTTCTGCTCTTCCGATGGCAGGATTTAATCAGAAAGGTGACAGTGTCAATTTATTTCTGACAAAAAGCCCTCAGGCAGATTTAAGCATAACAATTTGCAGCATCTACGTACCCATTATCTGTGTCACAGAGTAAGGGTGTTGATAGGTTCCATTGTTCACAATTTTCCCATGCCGTTATGAGAATTATTATAAAATGTGAGCTAAAAAGTAATCTTTGTGTCATTTTGTCAAAATGCATCCAAAGAACATCATCACCTCAAAAAGAGCTTCTTTCTTAAAGGAATAGTTCACCTAAAAAATATTATTCTGTCACTTTCAGGTCACACTTGTATGACTTTCCTTTCTATGTGGGACAAAAAGATAATTTGAAAAATGTCCCACGTGAGGGTGAGTAAATGATGACAGAATTTATTTTTGGGTGAACTATCCCTTTAATGCCTTTCCAGTTCACTCTCAGTTCAAAATATGTATAATGTGATTTGGGGGTGGAGGAAGAAAGTACTATTTATTTAATTCATTAATGATATGATTCATTCTTCACACTGAAGTCCTGACTTGATATTTTTCCATCTCTAGGAGGAAGAGCTGAGGAAAAGTGGAGAGGCGAAATACGCCCATTTGAGCAACGATCTTCATGTTTTAATTGAAGTTTTCGCACCACCTGGAGAAGCCTATTCCCGCATGAGCCATGCCCTGGAGGAGATTAAGAAATTCCTTGTTCCAGTAAGTTCATATAGTTGGATTCCTTGAGAGGGATGGTGAGCTGGAAGCCAAGATGAGATGAATGCACCAACCAATACTGAACTCTAGTGCTCTCCTGCATGCATAAATTTGTTCATGTTTATTGCGTAGGAAAAAAAGAGATTATAGAGTTATGCATATGATTAAATATATACATTGGAGATCAGCCAATATGCTGGAATTGGCTAGAAACTGAGAGAATGCTGCTAGTTTCTGATAATGTATCTTCCACATCCACATTAATTTAACCCTAGGTTATGAATTTTCTTTAACATGACAAGTTCTTCTGGTTTTTTTTATTATGTTTACTACAGTTCAGAAGTCAGTAAGATTTAAAATAATAATATTACTGTTATGATACAAGAAATTTCAAATTAATGCTGTTCAATCTATAATGGTATCTAAATAAATAAATAAGCAGCACAACTATTTAACATTGACAATAATAAGATTTATTTTTTTATTTTTTATTTTTTTGAGCACCAAATCAGCATATCAGAATGATTTCTGAAGTGACTGGAATAATGGCTGCTGAAAATCTTCAGCAATAAATTACATGTAACATAATAAAATAAAATAAAAAAATATGGTTACACTTTATTTTAACGGAGTGTCTATTTACACTAAGTGCAAATAGCCTGTCTTGTTGGCAAAGGCTATTTACACTAACTCTGCCCATTAACGTGTGATTGAGTTACTCAAAACTCATAAAAGACGCAACCTTAGTGTCGGTTACAGTGGCGCAGGTGGTAAGACACGTGATTTTTGACGCGAGTGACCCGAGTTCGAGCCCGCCTTTTGCCGAATTTTTTTTTTTTTATCTCATATTGCATCAAAAAGGCATTTTTTTTTAAATAAAAATGAAGGAAATAATCAAAAAGTTGAAAATAAGTGTACCGGGTAGGGTTAGGGTGGGTGTAGGGAGGGCTTTATTGTCCCAATAAGGTGGAATGCATTTAATAATTTGAATTAAAATTATAATTTACACTCAATACGTTATTATTGCGTACTGTTTTATAATGTACGACAATACTGAGGTGCAGATAATTGCCACTATTTGCAATAAGTAGTATAAATAGCAGAAAATCTTGCTATTTTAACATAGTGTAAATAGAATCTATAGCTATTTGCACTTAGTGTAAATAGCATATCTTTAAAAAATACTATTTTCACATGGTGTAAATAGAATGCATTCCTATTTGCACTTAGTGTAAATAGCATCCATCGCTATTTACACTTTGTATAAATAGTAGCCTATCTATCGCTAAAAAAATATGATATTTGCAATTAGTGTAAATAGCATCTAATTGATATTTACACTGAGTGTAAATAGCATCTATTGCTATTTGCACTTAGTGTAAATAGCATCTATCTCTAAAAAATATGCTATTTGCACTCAGTGTAAATAGCATCTATCGCTATTTACACAGAGTGCAAATAGCCGCTGCCTTATTTTAAGGTGTCATTGTTACAGTGCAATTATGCATTTAAGTACTGAGTAATATTAATTAACTACATGTACTATATGGTTAGGATTAAGATTACGGTTTGGTTTAGGGTTACTTATATGTAATTATGGATAATGTGTAACAAGGATGTCTTAAAATAAAGTGTTACCAAAACAGTTTTGAATTGCAATGATATTTCACCATATTACTGTTTGGACTGTATTTTTGATCAAACAACGCATCCTAGGTGAGACTTTCAAAAACATTTAAAAAATTTATCAACCCCAAACCTTTGAACAGCAATGCACACACACTTACTTGTAATGTTATAAAAAAGGGTACTGGAGCTCTCAAAGGTTATTACGTTGTCAAATTAATATCTCTGTATTTAATCCAGACTGTAAATATTAATGTAGCAGTATGAGTTGTTGGCCTCAGGGAGGAAGTGTTCTAGGATAGACTCCCTACATTCACTTCTCCCGCCCTGGGCTTTAGGCAGGCTTTTAGCCTCTTGGGCCACATCTTTGCATCATCCACAGCACTGATCCGGTCATATATGTAGTGCTGTCAGTGGTGTTCCATGTTTTATCTTTATGCCCACTGCAGAATAACAAGCAGATGAGTTTTCAATCTCAATAGCTCTGTTTCTAATCTATATCTGTAGGTATTTTAAGATGTCATAGACCTGCTCCTGACATAATTATGATGCCTCCTTTTTTAGCCAAATTTGATGTGTGTATCCATTTCAGTTAGGATTCTGCCATAGAAGCAGCTTCCTATGCAGGCAGTAGGCGGTGAGGCAGCTCATTAGGGTTTAGAGCTAATGTCTTGATGTCTTTCCATCTTTGAATTTGTTTATAGTGGTCTACTCATTTATCTTTGTCAGAAAGCTTGATTCATGTCAGGTTTAAAGGAGTGTGCTGGCATCTCAAGATGGTGCGCTTTGAAATGTTAATAGTATCTAGGCAGCCATGTAAATATGTCATAGCATTTGTTTTATGGAGACATGACATTACAAATACACTACATGGCCCCTTTCTAATTAAAGGCTTTTGCTAGGCCTCTTAATTCCAGTGAAAATAAACCTTAATTCTACGGCACACATGACATTCTAGTGTATTGTGTGCTTCTGACTTTCTTGTAATAGTTTCGGGAAGCCATTTTCTGTTCTAGCATCACACATCACAATGTCAAATTGCACAAAGAAAAGTCTATCAAGAAATGTTTTACTGAGTCTAGTGTGGAAGAACTTGACTGACCTGCACCAAGCTCAGACATAAACTCCTATTTTAGATGAATTGGAACACAATTCATCTCAAAGAGCCAGACCCCCTGACTCCACATCATTACCTGTCCTTAGTGATGCTCTCGTGTCTGAATGAGAGAACATCCCAGTGTCCGTGTTTCAACGTCTACTGCAAAATCTTCCTAGAAGAGTGGAAGCTGTTAGCAAAGGGAGACCCAGCTCCCAAATAATGCCCAACAAACACACTAAACACACTACCGTTAGTAAGATATTTGCATGTTTTTGAAAGAAATCTCTCCAACCACCAAGGCTGCATTTATTTAATTAAAAATACAGGAAAAATATGATGTTGTGGAATATTTTTACAACTTAAAATAGCTGTTGTATATTTGAATATATGTTAAAATGTAATTTATTTCTGTGATGGCAAAACTGAATTTTCAGCATCATTACTTAAGTCTTTGGTGTCACATGACCCTTCAGAAATTATTCAGACATGCTGATTTGCTGCTCAAGAAACAGTTCTTCTTATTATCAGTGATTAAAACAGTTGTCCTATTTAATATTTTTGTGGAACCCATGATTCTGTTTTTCAGGATTCTTTGATGTAAAGTTTAAAAGAACAGCATTTATCTGAAATAGAAATCTTTTGTAACATTATAAATGTCTATTATATTTAGTCAGCTTAATGTTTCCTTCCTCAATAAAAGTAGTGTCTTTTTAAGACACTAAAGACAATGATTTATGTTGCTTCAGCTGTAAAGATACGATTGTCATAAAATAAAGCTGCACGCTGATTATCTCCAACTCTGGATTAAACTGCACTATGAATTGTGAAGTTCCATTGAATGAATTTTGTAATTCCAGATTAGCTGTGGTTAACATAGAATGAATATGTCTTTAAAAAAACAAACAAAACGCCTTTGCAACCTGGACTACTGATAGGCCTAAGCCTTTGTTGATAAAGCCTACAGAAAGCCCATTATGTGAATACGATTACACAACCTCACACATTGCCAAAGGAAACGAGTGATTCGTGCAAAACTCAGCATCTTTAGTAGGAATGAGTGGGCTCTCCTCAGCGGCAGTACTGTGCATGTATTGACTGTAGTCTCATTAAGAAGGAAACTGGTTAGATTTTGCTGGAGGAAGTCTAATATATACCATTAATACAGAGAGGATGTACAGACTCATATGGAGACTGAAAAGCAAAAGCAAGAATTTTCTTTTTTTTTTTTTTTTTTTCAGCCTGACTTGCTGCCTGGACACAATTTGGCCTGGTGTTTCTAAGACTCCCTGTTTATATCCTGAATCAATGCATTACCGCTGTTATTAAATCTGATTCAGAACATAATTAGCTTTACCTCGAGACACTCTACATAATGAGTCCATCAAAATGCTCATTACATCTGATCAGTATAAAATACATTTCTGTCTGTCGCTGTGTTACCCTCATTTGGGGCAGTCGTGGCCTAATGGCTAGAGAGTCGGGCTTGTAACCCAAAGGTCACGTGTTTGAGTCTCAGGTCTGGCAGGGATTGTAGGTGGGGTGAGTGAATATCCAGCGCTCTCTCCACCCTCAATACCACGACTGAGGTGAGACCCTTGAGCAAGGCATCGAACCCCTGCCTACTGCTCCGTGTGTGTACGTGCGTGCACGCGCACTTGGATGGGTGAAATGCAGAGCACAAATTCTGAGTATGGGTCACCATACTAGGCCACAAGTCACCTCCTTTCCTTTCCTCATTTCTCAATGCAGTCAGATTGTTTAGGCTACGACATGGGCTGCCCTGGCAACAGTGAAAACCTAGCACTGATTCAAACAGTAACTCCAAGCACTTAACCACACCTCCCACCTTTCAACACATTATAGAAACTATCAAAATTCCTACCTCTAGGTTTTAGATTTCTTTGGTGATTGTCTCTGTAGTTACTAAGAGTGTCTTCAGAAGACTGTGAAATAATCACCCTCATTTGTCCTATTTACAAAAGCTTCACCAATTAGCACTTTAGTGGACGGATATTTATGTGTTTTAATAAATGCACTAAAAAGTGACAGCAAAGACATTTCTAATGTATTTAAAGATTTCTATTTCAAATAAATGCTATTGTTTTGAATTTCATCATAGAATCCTGGAAAACAAAATGTATCAAGGTTTCCACAAAAAAAAAAAAAAGCAAACCTGTTTTTAACATTGATAATAATAAGCACCAAATTTTTGAAGGATCATGTGACACTGAAGACTGGCGTAATGGCTGCTGAAAATTCAGCTTTGCCATCACATGAATAAATTAAATTTCATAATATATTAAGTTTTATTTTAAATTGTAATGATATTTCACAATATTACTGTAGTTTTTGATTAAATAAAAGTAGCCTTGGTAAGCATAAGAGACTTAAAAAAACGTTTTGTGTGAAGTCATATATAGCTTTGCCAGTTATACACTATATTTGGTATATTTACATTTTATTTAACAATGGACAAGCCTGAGTCCATTTAGTGGACACAGAAGCAGCTCTAAATCTCAGCAATGCAATCTTCATTGATTGTTGAGCATATCTCTGTGGAAAGGCCACTCTCTTCTAGCTGCCATGTCTGATATTTGCCTGTACCCAGCTGTTGTGCCAAACAGGAAGGGAAATAAGTGGCTGGTGGAAATGAGGCTCCGTTTATCTGCCTGTGGCAGTGACGTGATAATAAAATAAGCGCTATCCACTCTGTAATCGTCCTGGTGATTAAGGGCCTTGTCATGTTCATTCAAATGAGAGAGTGACTTTATAAATGCAGAAAGTGGAATTATTCTTTCACAACAATGCACTGATAGCTGATGTCAAACAAAGTTAATAAGCCAGCGCTCTATTTTTCTCCTGCCTCTATCATTTCTCTTACTCTAAATGAAAGATATGTGTGCATCATGTTCCCTCGTTCTACACCGTATTTTGGAGTGTGTGTCATATGGTGCCTTTTTGTCAGTATGTATGCAAAAATGTTTCTTGTCCTCCACATCTGAAAAACAAGCTAAAACAGGTTTCTTTTTTTATCGTAATTTTTTTTGTTTGAAGTCAGCAAAACTTTCTGGCAGTATATTTAACGTTCCCTGCCAACATTCTAGTGGTCTGGCAATGCATTTAAAACTCAGCTGCTTTGACGCTGGCTTCTGCAAGATGTACATTCAACTGAAAAAATGATTTTTGTAGAAGCATGTCAAATGAGATGCACATACAACACATTCATATTATAGAAATGTTTTTTTTATGTCACGTTTGCTGATTTTTCTTTCCACAGGATTACAATGATGAGATCAGGCAGGAGCAACTTCGTGAGCTCTCCTACTTAAATGGCTCAGATGACCCAAGCCGAGGAAGAACCGCACGAGGACGAGGCTTACGTCTGACCTCCACAGCCTCCACCCGGTACAGTAGCTTCACCTCACCACCCCTCTGAACAATCACAGAAACCTTAAAGGAATAGCTCACCCAATGCCATCATTTATTCACCTTCATGTCATTCCAAACCTGTATGAATTTTTTCTTCTGTGGAACACAAAGCAAGAGGTTTTTGAAGATTTCTTGAATATTCTCCCTTTGTGTCAGTTTCTTAGATTTTGAACTAAGCAGGTTTGTTGAAAAAAAAGTAATTAAATTTTTTTTTTTTTAAATTATTAAAAAAAAATAACTTTATTTCAATTTTAAGTTGAAAAAATGATTTGGCACATGGGAATTTGTCCAGTGTTTCATTTTTTTAAATTATTATTGTTATTTTTAGGTACTAATCATTATGAATTTGTGTTAATGAGGTCCATTTACAGTATGAATGGAAAACCATGTGAAATGAAAGTTGATTAACATGTTACGTAAAATATACAGTATTGTTAAAATTCACCAAACTGTAGAAATGATCCCAAAAAATACAAGCAAAAATATCAGCATGATAGTTTGGGATAATATGAGGGTGAGTAAATGAGAAATAAGTTTTGGGTGAACTATTCCTTTAACTGACATAGTGATGTGATTGTGCTTGTTGAGAAATTAAGTACAAATCAGATCTAAAAGAATAAAATATCACTTAAAAAAAAATCCTATTCTGTGTTTCTGATGAAACCGAAGTCATCCAAGTTTACTCTTAACTGCTTTAACAACTCTAAGAGAGGCCCAATTTTTACTCCCAAACATCTGCGCACTGTTGGATCATGAAAGTGCCCTGAGGCTCAGTGTTATTAATCAGGTTAGCAGGTGAAGCTTTAATTGTTCTCATCAAAAGCATAACTTAAATATACCATCATACATTATTTACACCATCTTTAATGTTTATTTCATACATTTCTCACTACACTTGTTCTGGCTTGCTTGAGCCTCTGAATATCCCTCTTGGATTCTCCCTAAACAAAGACAGCTTGCATTACCTCAGATAGTAATAATAGATTCAAAATATGATTTTTCATTTTACCGTTCCTGGCGGATAAAGCTATAAAGCGCCTCTTCCAATTGATGTGCCCTGAGAAGTCATTACCACAAATCAGCATGGCAAAAACAACACTGATGAGGCCATTAGTCTCTTTAGGATCTTTGGATTTGGATGGACGAAATGTAGATCTGGACAGACCGAAACATCTGCCATTCACCAGTGCTGCCAACTCCATCTGCCATGCTGCAACAGTAATCAGGTCGAAAATGACTCCAGAAACAGACAACTTCACCCCTTGATTCCACAGAATCATCATAAAAACAATAGCAGCAGAAGGGAGCGAAACCGTAGATCAAAATAAAGCTGTCTCTCATCGCACTGAATGAAACAATGTGTTCTACAGACTGATTTTTGATGCCATGCTTCACTGCCACTGTTACAGTGTGTAACCAGAGCAGGGCTATGAAAGAAAAGAGCTGAGGCAGTGAATATTGCAATATCTTTGAAAACTCTGCTGTCTCACCTTATTGAATCACTGGCATTATGGTTCACAGGGCTTTAATAGGCTGTCAGTGATGAAAACACCAGCTAACAGCAACCCACTATTATAGCACTGCAGAAAATGACTTCACACAAAATGCTAATTTTTTATCTGTAAACACTGGAGTTGTGCTGCACTAATTTTGCATAGAGCTGCCACTGCATCAAGCCTTTGGTATGTGACTATACAGAATTGTGTGGTTCTGCAGGAGAGTTATATCACAGCAATATCAAACAATTATGGGAAGGTCTGGTGCTAATATACTATCAAATTAACATTTTTACTGAAGATAATAAATACAGTGTAAATTACATGTTCATATGAATCAAAATTCTTATACATTAAGCTAAATCTACATAGACCCAACCTATTTTGATTTTTTTTTAATGTTATAATGTATTGTCATTATTGGAAAGTTGGTTTATGAATATTTTTGTTTAATATTAAATAGGCAATACATAAAACAAGCAATTAATAACAGATAATAATAAATAACATATAAACATAATATTTAAAATATTATAATATAAAAATATTTGTATTTTCATAAAAGTAAAATAAAATTTAAAAAAATTACAAAAACTGAAAAAAGAGAATATATTTATATTATATATTATATAATGTATTTATTTATGTCTTTAGGGGTCGAGGGGGCGCAGCTCCACCACCTCCACCTGGACGAGGAGCAGCAGCACCCAGAGGAACTGTGGGAACACGAACCTCCGTCCCCACACCCACACTAGCCAGGGGGGTGTCTGCACCCCGGGCCAGAGGAACTACCGGGACCCCTGGATACAGAGCCCCACTGCTGCAGGCCACGCACAAATCATATGATGACTATGTAAGTCAAGATTAAGTATTTTTAAGTGCAATAATTTTTTTGAAGTGGGTATGTATTTTAGTTTTGTTTGAAGAACTACTGATAACACTTGAGTTAAGTTGGTATCCAAAAGCTCTTCATGACTGAAATTCTTGCTTACACACCCACACAAACACATATAAACACAAAATAAAAGGCTTGACAGAAAAAAGGTTTATGAATCCTTAAATCAAATTCACTGAGGTAAATGGACAAGGAATGGCCTTTCTGTTTACCAAAGGTTGAATGAATCAGTGAAGACAGAATCCATTCTGACAGACTGAATGACATAAGATGTTAGTCTACATGCTGACATACTGTAAAGAAAAGCCATGTGGTGCAAAAAGAAAAGCATCTGCTCACTTGATTGACTGTTACGATGTAGACGATGAGCTTGACTATCACTGTCAGTATGATGATTATTATCATTATTAAATAATAACGGAAGCTTTTGCTGATTTGTAGGACAATACCTCCACATTGCAGAATTTTTGCACCCAGTTGTGCACAAGGTTAGTTTTGCGAATTCTCAGCCAAGTGAACGTCAAACTCCAACCTAATGAAAAAAGCAATATCTCATGGATTCGATTCCCTCTGAGCTTTTGCCTAATGCAAAAGCCCTATATGTGCAGCGCTGTGGCAGATTGGTCTGTCTGCATGGGGAAATGTTAGAGTACAGACTCATTACGAACGTGAATTGAGTTCTGCTGGAGAGCCTCTGTATTATGGGAGACATGGAAAACGTGGACATATTTCTGTGGGTAACTGGGTCTGGAGTAGGCAGGTGGAGGAAAGAGGACTAAGAAATGAGCAGTTCACTTGGAACATATTGTAACTTACCTTTCAAAATCTAACCTTGCCAATCCTAAACCTCAGGATTTTTACCTAGAATTCCAGAATGTGCATGTATATTTGTGGAAGTGTGTGCATAAGCATATATGATATGTACAGATATATCTTTTTCCTGTATTTTATATATTACACACAGAGAGTGATCTGAATCTGAAAATTGTGTCTTGTATTACTTATTCACATTTCTTTGGTAAGAATAATTTCAAAGATTCAATATTTTTCTGAATCATATTACATTTGTGTAATTAACATAACAACAGAAGAGTTATATTACAGTGATATCAAACAATCATGTGAAGATTTGATGCTGATATACTATATGTCAAATTAAAACTTTTACTGAAGTCCCTAAGATAAATTCTTATACATTAATATACAAAATTCTTATATATTAAGCTAACCTGTTTTGAATATGAAATGCAGTTTTAAAAAAATCCAAATAATCTATATTGGGGGAAAATGGTTTATGAGTTATTACTAGCATGCGTATTACTAGCATATTGGCTGTTTATTAGCACATATTCTGCATGACCATATTCTACATCCTTATCCCTACCCCATTCCCTAACTTAACAACTGACTTAATAACTATTAATAAGCAGTAATTAGGAGTTTATTGAGGCACAAGTCTTAGTTAATAGTTAGTTAATAGTGAGAACAGGACCTTAAAATAAAGTGTGACTGAAATTTGTGGTAATTTTTTTTGGCCATTGATATTTTATCCAACCCTTGAAAATGATATGCCCTCCCAGTTGTGATTAAAACATGATAGACATAGTGCATGTGTTTGTGTGTGTGTACACAAACTTAAAGTGTCATCTAGGTTTAAGATGTATAAAATGAAAGACACGTGAACATCGACTGTTGTGTGGCAGTGTTCTGCTCTTTATGTTGGAGAGGATTTGAATCCAGTTAATCACAGCTCTTATGTATATCAGCCGAGCCGTGCCAGACTGCCTCCTCCTCTCCCTCTCAGCACAACAGCTTTACTCAAAGATCACAAGTGCTTTCTCAGAGGGCTCTTCACTCTACAAACCAGTCAGACACTCCTCTATGAGCTGACGTCCCTTTTCTTCCCACAAAATAAACAGATCTCTGAATGTGGTTTAGTAGAAAACTAGACGGATATCTGTGCTGTAACATTTCAAAATAATATGTTCAGAGCTGCTTGCTGATTTGTAATTATCCAGTTTTTCTTATCCGTTGGCCATTGTTTGTATGTTGTTTGATGTTAAAATACTTTTTCTTATCCCAGCTTAATATGCGGAGTGCTTGTAAGCCATTTGTAGGTTGAGTATGCTGAAAAGTGTAAACACTGAGGTTCTGTGGTACTATCAAAACATTGTTTTGTTTGTTTGATTATCCCGACGAGCCCAGCATAGCAACAGGGTCTCAGACAGTGGTGTTAGTTTGAGGCGGAGCTGTCTGTTTGTCTTGACCTATGGCAGGCAGGGGAAAGGTGTTTGAGAACAATAATTATTTTTCCATTTCTGTTCGGTAACACTAGTGGTGCAGCAATAACACACTGGGGAAAAAAATAAAATTGTCACAATTTACTCACCTTCTTGTCATTCAGAAAACTCAGGAGACTCACTCACTCATTCATCTTTGAATCACAAACTAAAATATTTTTAATTGAACCTGAAAGATTTATTGTACATCCCACCATTGAAAGTCCATTCCAGCCAAACTTTAACACTTTAAACAGCATCAATCAAGCATGTTTGATTTTCCATTTATCATACTGTATGTGCATTCATCCATGTTTATATGTGAATGAATAATATCTTAATCTGTGCTTTGAAGATGAACTAAAGTCTTGTACGTTTTGAATGACATGAGGGTGAGTAACTGATGATGGAATTTTCATTTTGGGATGAACTAACCCTTTAACCGCATCACGATTTTCTTTTTTCTTGCATAATATACTGTTTTAATGTACTGACTGTTTGAAAACCCAATTAAAACACATACGGAATGCCTTCTAAGGTCACAAGCAGCTCACTGTGGATAAATAAATGAAAAGGGTCAATCACTGCGAAAGAAGCCCTTGAGTGTCTCGGATAGTATCGCAGTAAACCTCTTACACACACAATCACACACTACTTCACATAGCAAAAGCCGATTCAAGGCGCAGAATAGAATGTTGCGAAAAGGCTTCACACACTATTTCAAAGCAAGGTTCTCACCATGGCTGTAAATGTTTTTTAACAATGGGCTCGCTTACACCGCTGACTTGACATTTCTGAGGTGAACTAATTATTGAAATGGAATTCTTCATGCAGAACTCCCTCGTTTAATAAAACAGATGTACGACATACACCTCGAGAAGAAGTTTAATAATTTCCTGCTGAAGAGAAGCATGTGGAATGCCTAGAGGCTCAGCATATTATTTCAGGTCTGAGAGCTGCACATGAGAAGGCAGTTAAAAAACTGGGAAAAGTAGCACTTGTGCTTTTGCTGTGAAAATATCAAGGGGGGATGAGCTGCATGTCGTTCTCGGTTAAATTGTTGTGTACAGTACACGCAAAAATCAGCCCTTACGATTTCTATGAGCTACAGTATATTTACTGGTCAGTGATTACTGAGTCAGGGAACACTGGCTACGGCTATCACAGTTCCTTGTCGTGCATGAAATAACGCCTATTAAAATTTATTGCAACATGATTTGCAAATGCGCAGTAGATTGCTCCGTTACAGGAATTGCGGCTTCTGAAGGTTAGAAGTAATAGCCTACTTGTCTGTCATCAGCTTACTGAATTAGTTATTTTATTTGGGTGATTGTAAAAGTTTATGTAACAAGTAATATGTGCTCCTATATTTCTACAGTGAGATCTTTGGCAATAAACAGTTCTACTTTATCACATTTCTGCTGCCACTTTCTTAGTACTGGTAAACGACTGTGCTTTCAGGCAAAGCCAATACTTTCAGAATACACTAAACTATTATTTCAGCTCTATAAATATTCATGTGGTTGTTCTTGGGTTGGTAGAAAGTACCTTAATGATTTCCAGTGAGCTGTTATCGTATATGAATAGACATATCAATTATTTGTATTTCCACTTTGTAAGTGGTAACATCTTTTAATTCTGTGGGGAAAAAATCATATAAAAAAATTAAAACCTGACTCCTGGCCATAGACAATAATTTGCTTGATTAAATTATTTGAGATATTATTTGCCTAAAGCAAAGACTGTGTAAATCTGTCCTGAATATGTGATGATTTCTCTACATATGGAGCAACACATGGTAATTGACATATTTTCATGGAAATGTATGGAGAAACTCAGAGAGCAGCTGTTTTAGAAAAATAACCTATTTAATCAGATCCTCAACAAATCACAACAATTCCATGCAGTTAAATTTAACATATATCAACATAATAATTATTTTACAAAGAATTTCCCACATCAGGATGACTAAATTCCACTTAAACTCATGATTGTAATTTATTTAATATACAGTACTATTTAATTGTTGTTATTTATTTTTCCTAGTGAATATCTGATGCAAATAGAAACAGAGACACCAATGACATTACCAAAAAACAAACAAAAAAAGTCGGTATGCTGGTCTTTCCGCCTTCATTCTCCTCTTTCCAATAAACTGTGGTTAACTGAACATAATATTTAATTCATCTAAACCTATTAGTCACTAATCACCATGATATGAAATGCAGTTTCCCTTTCATTTAAAATTGATGTGCAATGAAATCCCATTTTGATTATGTTTGAAAGAATTATGTGTTCTTTCAGCGTTTGCAACAATCAGAACGGACCATTAAATAGATATATGGCCTGTTGGATGTCAGTATATTTCAGACTGCTCCATCCTATCTGGCTTTAAGCCCATGTTTGCTCATACTTCAAACTGAAAATATTAGCCCTAAAAAATTGGTTGAGAAACAAATGGTAGACAAAGAGGCTTCATTCAGTAAGCAGACAGAATCACAGACAAAAAGTGTTTTCAACCATTCGTTTCCCTTTGCTGCTCTCCAGTGAGGAATCATATTCAGTTGCCGTCCCACACAGAGATCAGTCACTGTCAAGAGGTGTTGGTGGTTGTCAATTGATAATGAAGCTGAGTATCGAAGACCTTTGGCTGTCTGGTGTATTAATTACTCTTGCAGTGCTCTCTACCACTTGATTTATTTCCTGTTAGCTTGCTCAATAGGACCAGAGTTAATTGCTCTTTCAAACGAGTGTTGAAATGTAACGATCAAGCACCATTAACTAGAGCTTGCTCGAATCATGCACAGTGGCTTGTAAGAGCATGTTAAAGTCAAAAAGGTCAGACACAAGGACCTTTTAAATAACACTTTGTTATTATATTAAGTAATATCCTGGCCACATAATGTTTGCATAGATGTGCAAGACCTCTGCATAGAATAAAGTACTAAATAGTTTCATATAGATGTTTGAATGTGTTTTCATGTGTTCCTATTGTAGTATGTCTTGCTTCTAACTTTTTAAAGTATATCTTTAAGTAATAGACCTTAGTCAGAGTAGAGCAATATTTAACTTCTTACAGGAAAACGAGGCTGTGCAGTGCATTCAATGATTTGTACTGTTGTTTGACAACATACCGACATAGAAAAAAACTCTGTAAAACAGTTTTTAAAGTTGTGAGTTGGCGAAAATTGCAGTGCAGGCCATTGTAAACACTCTTAGTCTATCCTTCACAGCCTAGTTTTCTAATTTTAATCTTTCTGAATCAAACAATCCGCTGAAAAGATCTTGGTCATACAGGGAACAAATGACACGAGGGTGAGTAAATAATGACCGAATCTTCATTTTTGGTTGAACTGTTCTGTTCGTTCATTAGATGCCGTAGCAGACAAAAAGGACACATCTTCATTTTTTCGAGTGTTAAAATGAAAGCTACTCCTTCCGCTCTTGATGAAATGATCCTATTAAACGGGTAGGTCAGTCACTACCTCTCACTGTTCTGATAAAATGTATTTCCTTAGAGTGCTGTTGGTATTAGAGTGATTGGCATGTTCTGAAATATGCCATTAATAGTAAAACTTGCTGCTTCTTCTATACGCTGCTGCTTAAGATGTGCATAGCACTCTATCAAGAGGACATGTTAACAAACCGATCAATTAGTGGGAGAGGACAGAACCCTGACCCTATTAGCACGAGGAAAAACTAATAGAAGGAAACTTGTGTGTTAGATCTCCTGAACAACTTAATCCCTGGCATAATCCGTAACTTTAATTTAGTCTAATCCTTCTTCATACTCATAAAACCTGACTGTTGTGCAGAATTTTAATGTAAAGGGAATAGACAGGGTCAAAATAGCTTACCCAGGTTTTTCTGATAGATTAGGCCTAATAAAAAAAGGGAAGTGTTTTCAGTTAGTCTGTCTGAACAACAAAATGGAAACACCATACTAGATGTTAAGAGTTTGCACTTGTGAATCATTAGGAGTTATTTGTTTTAATCAATCCAATATAGTGTCATCACCACAAAACCGTGTATTTAGCACAGGACGAAGATGAATTTTCATTTTATGATGCTGTGTGTCTTTTACAGACCAAAAAGTCTGATTGTTCAGGTGTATCTCACAGACACACAAATTTTAATAGTCATACAAATGTGCTCTATTTTGGATTCTGCTGCTTTATTTCCATTAGGCCAAAATATAAAGGCAGACATTAAAATGTCACAGCTGCATAGTAAAATATGTGCTGCACATTCAGCATGTGCAGCACAATTTCTTTCAATATCAATGAAAGCTTAAAATAGTGGAAGGAAAAGTCACGAGTCATGTAGGATCTCCTGAACATCTCATCATGAAGTTTTAATCTGTTTATTGTTTCTTTTGTCTGTAATACTGGATCGACCTAGGCATTATCCACTTGTCTTCAAACATGGCAAATGAGACAATTGTCGCTCATTGATCAATATTTTCTGTTGGACATGATACAGCTGTGCCAGTCCTCTACTCTGGGAGTATATTTATTAGAGAAATCCTATTGCAGTGTAATTAAACATTGATTTTTCAACCCTAAACAATTAGAGTGCTGCTTTGAGACAGATTCAGTCCTCTAGCGATGCCCTCTGTGATTATTCTTTTGTGTTTCTGTGATTTCAGGGATATGATGATGGTTATGACGGGGAATATGATGACCAGAGTTATGAGGGCTATGATGACAACTACAGCAACCAGTCAAAAAGGTGCACGTTTATTTTTAAAAGACATTTTGTCACAACATGAGCTAATTAATGCTTAACATTGACTCTAAGAAGCTGTCAAAATGTCTCATAAGCATTATTTTCCCTCCTACAGTGTCTCAGAATATTATGAATATGGACACGGTAATAATGATGAAGCCTACAACAATTATGGTAAGCATCTGATCTACAGTTCTTCTAAAACAACATGACTTTCATCTCAAACTTTTCTTTTAGCTTACTAGGAAACTATTAGGATTTTAGGTCATCCATTTTGAATGATGCACCACAAATAGAAACATCCTCTTTGCATAGCAGTAGTTCGCATAGCAGGCAGGCTGAAACTCAGTCATGGCACATTGCCCACACCAGTGAGAAACCTCTTTGCCTCATTCATTTTCCATATTGCTGTTAAATGTTTCAGAGCTAAAGGTAAGGAAAAACACCTAGCGGCATTTGCCAGTTGTTAAATCACCGAGGCCCAGGGCACAGCAGCTGCCATCTTACCTTACTAGTCTGCTTCAGGGCTGGGTTTTAAGATGCACTTGAAATCGTGGACTTGAGCCAGTAGAGAGCTGGAGGCGTTGCTGAGGCCCACCAACAGAGTCAGAATGGCCTTTCAGCCATTACTTTGGCTTTTGAATATGTGCCCTCTGTGGATTACATTTGATGCAGTATTCCCTCTGTTCTTGGCATGGATTGTTGTTTTCCTCTGATGCCAGTTTCCCATTGTATACATGCCTGCTCATTCATTTTGCATTGTGGCAAATTGTGCAGAGGAGTGTCAAAGTGTTAACAGGAATGATTTGACGTTTTGCCACTTCTTGGCTTGAAACCAAGATTTCATTGTGTTAGGAAAGGTTTTGCCCATTTCCACCTCAGAGTAAAAAAAAACAAAAAAAACAAAACAGTATTTGCGACTCTGTATCTCACAATACTGATTTTGTCACAAGGAAGTCACAAATTTTTGCTTACCATGTCTTTGAGTCTCACAGTTGCAGCTTTGTTTCTCACAGTTGTTTGGTTTAAAAGACAGTTAATAATCAATAATATTATTGATTTAACTATACTGTTATTGCACTACACTTTCAGATAAGAACAAAATTTGAAATGAATTGAGCTGGATAATGACACTAACTTTGCAACATTGACACTTTCATTAAACTGAATTGAAACAACTTTAAACTAAATAGAGCTGAATAATGACACTATTAGGTTCATAACTGATAAACTTTAACATAATATAAATAAATGTGGATTGACTTTGTTTCTCATAATTGGAACTTTATTTCCTGCAATATCACAATTGTGACTTTATATCTCACATTGCGAAATACAATTTCTAACAGTGTGACTTTTTTCACAATTTGACTTTATGCCTTACATTTGTGGCCTTATTTCTTGTAATTGTGACTTCATATCTCAAAATGTAACTATTTCTCGCAGTGTGACTTCACACAATTGTGACTATTTGTAGTAATTGTTACTATATCTCACAACTGTGATTTTTGTCACAATTTGACTATATCTCACAGTTGTGACTGTTTCTCACAATGTGACTTCACACAGTTGCGATTTTATTTGTTGTAACTGTCAATATATACAGATTTCATGACTTTATACAGTATATCAAAATGTGAATTTTTCAGTGTGACTATATCTTGCAATTGCAAGTCACAATGTGATTTTTTTGTTGCAATGTAACTTGATATATTTCAATAATTTTTATATCTCAATCTTTATTTTTTACTATTTGACTATTTGATCTCACAACTGACCCTTCGCAAAAACCTACCCTCCTTAGTTACTGTTGTTATGTCCGACAAGCCATGCCACACCATAATCATGTTCTCACGCAGTGAAAAATACATCGCAGAGCAAAGAGGAAACTGACAACACACCTAGAGACAGAGCAGGTTACTTCTGTTTTGAAACATGGTCTCAGCTTTCAAATTTTGTCATTTTTAAGAAATTCAGACAATAAATAAATACAGTTTTGTGACTCCTTAATGTTATGTGACAGATCACTGTAGTGCCTCAGTTCAAGCAGCACATGAGCTGATCTTCTTTTCATATTTACTTAAAGCACGAAACAAATATGAATGAACATCAGAACGTATTTTATTTCAACCATGGAAAGACGTCAGTACACACTTAAAATTTTTCAAGTTTAAGTCCACTGAAGTTAATCTGCTCTCCTGTCTGATTTGTTTGTCGGACAAAATGGCAGATTCTGCGTAATGATTGGTCAGATCGCCTGTCAATCAATCTCTTTGAGAAGGGTTAATTTATTGGTCAATTTATTTCTTGTATTTGTGACTACATATCTCACAATGTGACTTTATTTCTTATTTTTAACTTATCTCACAATTACCTGTTGTATTTTACTCAGAGGTGGAAACAGGCTTCCATAAGATTGCAATGAGCAGAGATAGTTTTTCACAGTGAGGAGGAGCTAAAGGGAAAAGCTATTAAATATAATGTGAGTGAGGGAGGGCTGTTTGTGCGGTAGTGATCATTACACAGAATACCGGAATAAAAGGGATTTTGTCATGATGTATAATGGTTTTTCCTCCTTTCTCTGTGAAACGGTAGTTAGTAACAATGAAGGTTAAGGTTCTTTGCCCTGAAGGTGGTCTGATTGTTTCCTCAATGGCCCAGCAATCACACTCAGAGAACCTAATGGAGCATCGGCTCCCAACACATACTGTATTTAAATGACAGCAGGGTCATACTGTGAGCTCAGTCAGGAGTTCATGCCTCATCTGCTCTGCCTTTGGTAACTGATAATTAGGGCAAAGTGACATTGTATATTTCTCAAATCTACGATAATGTACCGAGGCGAACATGCAATGCCCTAGATGGGATGCGGGAATGGAGCTCTAAACAAATTATTAAATGTATGTGTGAGATGATCAGCTGGTGCTCAGTTTATCATTTTGTAATGCTTAGACCAAAAAAAAGCTTTAAAAATTGCTAATGTCACATGAAATTACATGGCCGTAGGATATCCATTTCCTGATGAATCGTCATAGCATTGCATTTCAGCCATTTAAACAGACTCCTCTCCTTCGTTACATCTACATTCACTTGAGTTAAATTCCATTTTCATCTGAGATACTTTAGATAAAGTTTGTTTTACCTGTTTTTTTCCCCCTGTTTAATCATTTCACTTTTAGTAGAAGAGGACTGGATATCATCGCGGCCCAACCTCAAAGCTCCAGCATCAAGACTTACTCGAGGGGGCTACAGAGATCACCCCTATGGTAGATATTAAAGGTGCTCCAGATCATGTGACCTCCATACGTCAACGTCAACCTTATTTACTAAATAATCTAAAATGGGATTTTTAAGTGATAGGTCAATCATGTTTTTAAACTCACACTAACCTTGGGGGGGGGGGCGGGTAGTGCGACATGGTCCCTTTTCTTATCTGAAACTGCTGACTTCTTTGTATGGTACCTTATGAACGTTAATTCTGGCCAGGATTTGGCAGTGTACTTTTGTCATTGAATGCCCCTTCCTTTAGTTTTCCATTGTTTGTCCCCCAGATGTAAAGCATGGAATTAGCCACACATTATGCTTCCCTGACTTGGGAACCTTTGCGTTAAGACAAAAATGTATGAGGAGAGACTCATTTTGTACATAACATCTTTCGTAATACTTCTTGATTTGATGATGGTAAATACTGAGTTTGTATATTTAATTTTGATATCAGTATTGGGTTTGAAAGCAATTGGCTATGTATGTAGCCACATCCAAGTGCTTTGCTTTGTGTGTAGCTTGTATTTGTACATAAAAATGTAATAAAAAGGATGTAAAGCGCCTTGTGCAAGGTTCTCTAAATAGGTGATCATAATTGTTAAACTTGTGTTGCTATAATTTGTTAATAAAGATGAAATCATTTTTGTAAAATTAGATTAGGTACGTACTTGTCTCTAGTACTAAATGCCTGTTTGACCTGAGGAAATGGATAATATGTTTTTTTTATAGATACATATATTTAACAAAGAAAAGCCACAAAAAGGAACGTAGAGACGTTGTCAAGTCATTTTGTGTAATAATAGATAAGCTACATTAATAGAATTAAACTTTGTTAAATAATTTTTAACATTAGCTCTAAATTGTTCATTGACTCTTGATTAGACATTTAAATGTTTAACATGTTAATGGAAATCAACTGTTTAGATCAATAAATTGAATCTTTTTTAACACACTCTTTAAGCTTCAGCTTATTAAACAATAAGTCGGACTGACTTGTCTGCGCTAACGTGACTCTGAGAAACATATGGAGATTCAGGAGGTAAGAACGTCCCCATATTCCAATAAGATGTTCTAAGTGCCTTCAGCCTTTGGTGTTAACCACTGTAGCCAATGTGAATATGGCTGATATTCACACTGTTTCATCACTCGCAGGAGTGAATGGGATCCAGTTAAAATGCTTTATCTCTGCTACCTACAGTACATTTTCCTCTTTTGCTCTTTATGTTAATGAACATCAGCATCTGTGTTGTAATACCAATGCTTTTAAATATCAGCACTATTGAAGGCCCCATAGAGACCTCAACTCTTTTTTGTGACTATTAGAACTGAATGCTGACGCGTATTAAGACTTCGAAAGGATGACTAAACGTTAAGCAGGTAACCCTAATAATAACTCTAATGTTGCGAATGCCAGTCATAAATTAAGTTATTTATACTTCAAAAAGTAAACCTGCCCTCACTAACCCCAAATAAATGCCTCGGCCCTCTAAATCCGCTAATAAAGTTAACTAGTGACATCAAAAATGACTTACTAACACATAAGAAGAAAAAACAATTAACAATCCATCTTTTAAAAAAAGCTAAAACTGATCTTTAATACCTGACCAGCTAAACTAAGCTTTTTAACCAGACACGCTGAAAAAGATGGTTGCTCTCAAATCATATTCTGCTCTGACAGCTTTTGTCCAGCCCCACAAATTGGTTTACTTTTTTGATAGTAACATATGCTTTGTCAAACTGTTTTCAATCCATCTGTTATTTGTGCATGCAAGTGTACGTTTGGTTTGACTTGTAGTCTCACTCATTGTCTCTTCTTACTTCATTTTGTGTATTATACTAATAGCGCCTCAAAATCTATATCCTAAATTTGATTTATCCTTCCAACAGGTACCAGCCTCTCTGTGAGCTGAGATGCAGTGGATTGAATCAGACTGGGTAAGCTGCAAAAGTTTCTCTAAACATGACAACAAATGCATTCAAATATAGTTTAGGTGTATATAGTATAGGTGTATTATCATTTTCACCCATATAGGTGGGGAAACACTCTTATTTAGCATAAATCTGTCATGCTACTTTGGAAACACCCAGTATACACCTATATGTCCCATAGAGCTGTTTTAGAGCGAGACAAAACAATAAAGCAAACAACTTTATTTCAGACTGAGGAGCATGTACTAATGTTTTGTTGTGACAGTACAATTAATAAACCATTTACCAAGTAACACAAACATCCTATTGGGTTATAGCCTGAAGACAGACACCCACTCAGTATGATATAGACTTATGAAACTATATGCACAGATTAATTGCACCACTAAAATATTAAGGAGCGATCGTATGACCTCGAGTGAAATGTGGCCTTCAGGAACAGTGCTTTGAACATTTGGGTAATTAACTTTTTTTTTATATTAAATATGCTGCAGGAGTTCCCTGCTTGTGAAGCATAACAGCAACAAGAGACAAAAACACAGTATTCTTTGGGACTCATTTTGCTTTGCTAAGGCAATTATGCGCATCAGAAACAAACCAATAAATTGTAAAATCAATTAACGCAACACTTTCAATATCGATTTAAGCTTTTTTAATTCTTGGGGCTTCCAAAATGCATATATTAGTCATTCTATTAATTTTGACCATCGGCACATTATTTTGGTTCTCTTGATGGATGGAAGTCTTTTGTAGAGGTCAGCCATGTTTTATAGTCTAATTAAGGACAAGACAGGGGCATGCTCAAACAGATGCGTTTTTTCACACGGAGAACCATTTGTAAGCCAACAAAGGATGATTAAATCACTGATGCTTATCAGATGGCTTATTTGAGAATAGAAAGGTAATAGGAATGGAAACGATGTGGCAAAGATGTTTTAGTCACATTAACACTGCTGTGGTTTTTGATCGTTAATGGTCTGCATGAAATAAATCTTAAACCGTTATATTAAATTTGGGTAGAATAGTATGTAATTAAATGTAATGAAAAAGGGATTATTCATTATTTAAATCATATTTATGGTACTGTGATTTGTGGACTGGTATGACTCTGAACAGCTTTAGGCTGGGTAATTAAAATAGGCATTGTCTTCTAATCAGTGGCACACAGGTGGGAATTTCACTATTTCACAGTAGTGCCTTCGGCGTTAAACATGTCAGCAGAGGATTTTGAAGCTTGGATGTATATCTCATTTGTCTTTATATACTGTTCCACAGTGAAAGAGAGTGCATGAGGTCTGATAGTTTGAATGCAAAGTGAAGGTGGTTAATATGAAAAAAATATCAGTTTATGACTGATCTCACATGTGCTGTGAATTAATGAGACTCATTAGTAACAAGCAACTGGACTTTTTAGGCTGTTAAATCTGGTCTTGTGTGATTCACAATGCATTTTCTTTTTACATTTTTTTTTCTGCGGTGAGGAAGAATACATTTATGATGACAATAACAGATTAATGCATGATGCTTTCTGTTGGGTGTCTGTAATTCACACACAACACATTCAATTTGCTGTCAAATACTTGTGGAGTTTCATTACTGTAGAAAATCACTGTTGTTTTCTAAGACAGAGTTGGTCATCACATAGAGAGACAGAGATGGAGAGTCGTTTAAACAAAAGGGCTTTAGAATCGTCATCACATTTCTTTTGGAATTATTTGTTTGTAAAAAAATAAATAAATAAATACAGTTGTGGCCCAAACAACAACTTTCAATATAGCCATGATGTTAGAAAAGTAATGATACTTTCACAACAATACAAAGGCATAATAACAAAAATTGTTTTTGGTATGTAAAATACCTTCCTCAGCTACTGACATTTTTGCTTAGATATATATTTTCAAGATTAGCTGCATTTTATAACTTGTCTACAGAGTGATATCGGCACATCAGAACTAAAAAATAAAGGACAAATATAAAGAATATCAACATTAACTACCTAAATTTTCTATCAAACATAAAAATATGAAAATTTAACCAGCTCAAACACAAGGATGTATGTTAAAATGATTTTGTTAGGCAGCATGGTGCTTGAACACATTACATGCTGGTCCTGTAATTCAGTTCCTTTGGGTTTAATGCCGCAGGAGAGCAGACAAACAAATGTTAAGGACACAAAGCTCTTAACTGCACAAAAAGAGAAATCGACAAGCTCCAATTTCTTAGCAGCGTTCAGACCTTCGAAATGTGGGATGATGAGTTTGTTGGTCTTTTCATCTTTGAAATGTGTTCTTTTTTTTTTTTATACCCCTGTGCTGTTGATATCCTACAATGTAGTGCCTCAGTTAAAGCCATTGTACGGGAATTAAACAGACTTTTACGACTTGGGCTTGAAGGAGTGCATGAGCCTCACGCCTATAGCCTCTTCAGAGGATCCTTCAGGAATGAACGTGGATAATGGAAAGAGACCAGTTAATCCAGCCCCCATTACTTTTCCATAATCAATAATCAGCACAGACGATGTAGAGATTTGAAAATAAATCCTCTAAATTCTTTTAAATGAAGCTTGTAGCTTTTATTTAAGCCTGAGAATGTAATGTGAGATGTAATCATTACCTACGTTAAGCCATCAGACAGTCGGTGTGGAGGAGAGTGAAAGAAGATACAGCTTTTTCTTCAGTAGATCATGAATCATAAGCAGTGTATAAAAATCTTTAACAAACAAAACAGCCGAAACAAGTGCATGATGTGGTTTGAGGCAAAGAGACGTGTCAGGCTATTAATTCTTCAACAAATACCAGTATGTCAGACTGTGGTCATATTCGTGTTATTTCATCTATCTTCAGGCAAGATTTTAGACACACATATTATCGCTGAGGAGGGTATGACTGTATCATCAGCAGCTCCTCCGACACCAAGTCCTCCCACATATCCAGCTCTATCTTTGCCTTTTATGTTGCCAAGAGTAGGATATCCCTTCCCAACCTCTCCTTAAACGTTCCGTTTGTTTAACCTGAGTAACATCTCTTCCCTGCCGTTGCAGGCGCTTTGCAGTCGATATGTGGAGCATACCGATAAAACCAATCAGTGAGAAGTGAGGGGGCTCCGTCTCATTTGGCTGAGGAAGTGCTTATAAACAGTCTGTGCACAGATGCTGTATGCCAGGTAAGTAGTGTGTTTGAAAACATGGAAAGCGTAACCGCAGCACTTCAACATCCAATTACAGAAGCCCCACTTCCTTGAGAGGATAGATGCAATTTTATGTTACATATAGAGTATCATTTATACCTGCCTCTTACAAGTGTACAGAAAGCTTAGCAAAAAAAAAAAGAAGTAAACTACCTTTACTTATAATTACGGTGGCCGAGAGAGCTCAACCCGCTGCAACTTCAGAAAACACATGCAAATAAAAAAGCACCAGCAAATCAAGAAAACATCTTCATCAGTTTGACAGCTCACAACACAAACAAATAAAGAAACGCGCTGCAAATGCTCACAACAAAACCAAATAAAGAATTTTATTTGCAGCGCGTTTCTTTGTTTGGTTGTGTTGTGAGCATTTGTAGCGCGAGTGTTGTCAAATTGATTAAGTTGTTTTCTTGATTTGCATTTGTTTTTTCTATTTGCAGTGCGTTGAGCTCTCTCGGCTACCGTATATAATAGCCATACTTTATATATCATTATTACACAGCTTTGTGGAATAATCAATTCTGATTGGTCAGTCACCACATTTCGAGGTATGTTATTCCCCGATAACAACCGGTAAAAACTAATAACACAGGCTCATCCGGGTAACTGCAGTTGGTGCTATTCGCTTTTTTAAAGCCCTTCAGTCTTATACAACCTGTCGGGCTTAATTCTGAGATAACAACTGGCTAGATGTACATTAGCCCTTACTTATACGTATATTACTTATAATAACAGTAAATCAGATTATACGACAGTTAAGAACCGTTCACACCAAGGACGATAACTATAATGCTAACTATAACTATAACGTTTAATAATTGCTCTAATTTTGTGATCACAGCTATAACAATAATGACACAGAGGAACGATATTGGTGGAATATCTTTCAGAACTATTTTTTCCACCTGATGAATAATAAAAACATTGACAGCCAATTAGAATCCAGCATTTAAAGAGGCAGACAACATAACTGCAGTGCACTTAAAATTGTTATTGTGCGTTGATATGGACGCTAATATTGTTATCATTATAGTTATCGTTTTGGTGTTAACACTGAGAACAATAAATATGAAGATAACTATAGTATCTACAGTAACATCTGTTGTACTGTATGCGTGCTACAGTGTATGCCCCTTTCTTGTTAAAGTCGGGTGGATTCTGATTGGCTGTCAATGTTTTTATTGTTCATCAGCTGAAAAAATTCTAAAAACAAAGCTTGAAACAGTCTGAAACTATATTGTTCCTCTATGATGTTATCATTGTAGAGTCTAATAGAAAATTAAAGTGCTGTATTTTTCCCTATAGTTATTGTCCTTGGTGTGAACAGGTTTTTAGTTCTGTTCCTCAAATTTGATTGGTTGAGCAGCATTCCATTAGAGCCAATAAACAGTCCAAAATGTCTGGGACTTTTACTCTTAGTAGCACTCTGCTTTTGTCCATGTTGCGTGTTCCAGATAGACAAATTGCCATTCTATGCATTAATATTAGAGACTGTTCAACAACTTGTACAACAGTTTTCATAGATACACTAATAGGAGTGAATAATAGCTTCAACTGATTTTTTTAAAAACACTGATTCATTTAGGAATGAAACAAGTGGCTTTATGAGTGCATCATTGAATCATTCACTTAATTGGTTTGTTCAAAACCACAGATTCATTCAGAAATTAAATGTAACTGCTTCAATTCGAAATATTTTAGTTATATATTGACAAAGTAACTGGCAATATTGTGTGCAAAATGTGAGTTACTCAATATTAACATCGTCTTTATTGAACTGTTGAAAAATATTACACTTGCAATCATTCTTCTGGTCTGACTATCAGCGCAACCCACAGCCATATCACAGCTGCGCTTCGAAACCGCAGCACTCTCGATCGTGCGATAATGAAATATTCAATTCAGCATGCGAGACACAATGTAATTATCCTTTAGTTTTTAATGAATCTCAATTAGCAGTAGTCCCACTCTTCTCATTATAGAGAACTTTCCTCTTCATTTAATAAGCACACCATACGCTTTAGGAAGGCATGCATTTGTGACTTATTCTGTCTCCTCTAGTGAAAATCACACTCCTGTAGTCCATCCTGAACACATCACCTGGAAAATGCAGCCATGTTTGCATAGCGTCTGTTTATTTTTGGTGTTCAACTGATTAGTATTATGGGGGTATAATGGATTCCAGCGTTATTCGTGCTGTTTTGGCAGACACATTGCACCGAGCCATTCTCATGCTGAGCTTATAACTGTGTGTGCCAGGGGCCACATTCCCAGCATGCCTAGCACCTGTTTGTGAATTCAGAGTGCAGCGAGCCTTACTGTTTTCACCTGTTTTCTTGTAATCAGTTTACAACTCACCCATCTCTTCATCTGTTTAATTCTTTGCAAATTACAGCTATTTTAGGAAGTTAATTGTTCTGCTGTGATTCAAGGACATTTGAAAACAAGACAATACGTGATTCATTTAAAAGTTTGAGTGAAATCTTTGTGGAAAATGGCATTTGAAATAAGGAGGTCAATAATAAGTGGAGAAATACAGTGCCTTGCAGAAGTATTCAAACCCCTTCATTTTTTTCATGTTTTGTTATGTTGCAGCATTCAAACCCTTATCTGGGACAGCTGAAATTTAGCTCAGGAGCATTCATATTGTGTGTAGATGTTACTACATTTCGAGTGAAGTTAACCTGTGGCAAATTCAATTGAATGGGTATGATTTGGAACAGCACACACATCTTAATAAAAGGTCTAACAGCTGGAAATGCATAT
>JAFVLL020004655.1:0-21307 GCA_021397915.2 Tor tambroides | reverse complement strand
GTGGAGGAGAGTGAAAGAAGATACAGCTTTTTCTTCAGTAGATCATGAATCATAAGCAGTGTATAAAAATCTTTAACAAACAAAACAGCCGAAACAACTGCATGATGTGGTTTGAGGCAAAGAGACGTGTCAGGTTATTAATTCTTCAACAAATTCCAGTATGTCAGACGGTGGTCATATTCATGTTATTTCATCTATCTTCAGGCAAAATTTTAGACACACATTATCGCTGAGGAGGGTATGACTGTATCATCAGCAGTTCTCTGACACCAAGTCCTCCCACATATCCAGCTCTATCTCTGCCTTTTATGCTGCCAAGAGTAGGATATCCCTTCCTAGCCTCTCCTTAAACGTTCCGTTTGTTTAACCTGAGTAACACCTCTTCCCTGCCGTTGCAGGCACTCTGCAGTCGATATGTGGAGCATACTGATAAAAACCAATCAGTGAGAAGTGAGGGGGCTCCGTCTCATTTGGCTGAGGAAGTGCTTATAAACAGTCTGTGCACAGATGCTGTATGCCAGGTAAGTAGTGTGTTTGAAAACATGGAAAGCGTAACCGCAGCACCTCAACATCCAATTACAGAAGCCACACTTCCTTGAGAGGATAGATGCAATTTCATGTTACATATAGAGTATCGTGTATACCTGCCTCTGTGTACAGAAAGCTTAGCGAAAAATAAGTAAACCGCATGTATTTATAATAGCCTTAGTTTATATATTATTATATGTATATTACTTATAATAACAGTATATCAGATTATATGACAGTTAAGGGCCGTTCACACCAAGGATGATAAGATAACTATAGTGATAACTATAACTATAAAGTTTTAATAATTGTTGTAATTCTGTGATCACAGCTATAAAAAAATAATGACACAGAGGAACGATATTGGTGGAATATCTTTCCGAATTATTCTTTTTCCACCTGATGAATAATAAAAACTTTGACAGCCAATAAAATCCACCCGACCTTAAAATTGTTATTGTGCATTGATGTGGACACTAATATTGTTATCATTATAGTTATCATTCTTGGTGTTCACACTGACAACAATAACTATAAAGATAACTATAGTATTCACAGTAACATCTGTTGTACTAAATGCACGCTACAGTGTCTGTCCCTTTAAATGCTCAATCTTGTTAAAGTCAGTTGGATTCTGATTGGCTGTCAGTGTTTTTATCAGCTGTTGTTCATCAGCTGAGAATCATTCACTTAATTGATTTGTTCAAAACCACAGAAATGAAACGCAACTGCTTCGATTGTAACTATTTTAGTTATATATTGACAAAGTAACTGGCAATATTGTGTGCAAAATGTGAGTTACTCAATATTAACATCTTGTTTATTGAACTGTTAAGAAAAATATTACACTTGCAATCATTCTTCTGGTCCAAATATCAGCGCAACCCACAGCCTTATCGCAACTGTGCTTCAAAACCGCTGCACTTTTGATCGTGCGATAATCAAATATTCAATTCAGCATGCGAGACACAATGTAATTATCCTTTAGTTTTTAATGAATCTCAATTAGCAGTAGTCCCACTCTTCTCATTATAGAGAACTTTCCTCTTCATTTAATAAGCACTCCATACGCTTTAGGAAGACATGCATTTGTGACTTATTCTGTCTCCTCTAGTGAAAATCACACTCCTGAACACATCACCTGGAAATTGCAGCCATGTTTGCATAGCATCTGTTTATTTTTGGTGTTCGACTGATTAGTATTATGGGGGTATAATGGGTTCCAGCGTTATTCGTGCTGTTTTGGCAGACACATTGCACCGAGCCATTCTCGTGCTGAGCTTATAGCTGTGTGAGCCAGGGGCCACATTCCCAGAGTGCCTAGCGACTGTTTGTGAATTCAGGGTGCAGCGAGCCTTGCTGTTTTCACCTGTTTTCATGTAATCAGTTTACCACTCACCCATCTCTTCATCTGTTTAATTCTTCGCAAATTACAGCTGTTTTAGGAAGTGAATTGTTCTGCTGTGATTCAAGGACATTTGAAAACAAGACAATAAGTGATTCATTTAAGACTTTGAGTGAAATCTTTGTGGAAAATGGCATTTGAAACAAGGAGGTCATGGAGAAATCTTCTCATTCATGTGCTGTGCTGTGCTGCATGAAGTACAAGGGATGAACTGTCTACTATATGTTGCTTCCAACTTTGTCAGAACATGGAACTAATTTTAAATTGGACATCAATGGAGAAAGAATTTTATTTATACTTTTATATCATAATACCCCATAATACTAATTCTAGGTATATGGCATCAAACCTTGATAAAATGCTCCACTGCTCATAATGCATAGTACTGTTAATAATTGTATTTATGATTCACTTTATCAAATTTGATTTAGCCTCATGCTTGCGTTTTGCTATGCACCAAAAACGTTGAAGATTATGTTATGATTGAAGAGTCAATTAATGCAGTCGGACTAAAAATTCAGAGGTTTGACAGTGATACAATGACACCATCTTCTTGCAGGAGTGCACTTGCACTCTCTTATTCTCTGCCATTATGGTAACACTACACACTTGGCAAGTCGACTGAGGGATTTGTTCTGAAAACCAAAGATAATTGCAGGGCTGTAGACAACAGAATCCAACTGACAGATGCTTGTCAATGTAACTGCGCTTTCTCGAGGTCACTGCCAACATTGCTCGAGATGTGTTTCAACCCACAGTTTATGAGCTGTCTTACTTGTGTGCGATAATGTTCTTGTATTGGCAGACGTTGGTGGAAAAGCATAAAAATGCACCTGAATTAATGGTGTGAAGAATCCACACACACACACACACACACACACACACACACAAATTCTCTGTCTCTATTCTTTCCCCACCAGTGTTGAACTTCTCATTTCCATGGATCTGAATAGAGCTGATCTTGACAGAACATCACTGCAGGGCACAGATGACCACTGCGTATCCATCTTGTGTAAGTCACTGTAAAGTCACACTTGGTTTGTGACAGATGGGAAAGGACGGCATGAGAAAGCTTTTAGATAACTGTGGTAAGATGAAATAAAAAACAAAGGTTGATCACATCAGAAATAAAAAATAAATAAATAGTGCTTACCGGCTGGTATGTATTGACGTAGAATATAGAGTCCTATAATATAATCCTATTTTTCCCAGTCGAAAAGATACATCTATGAGAATTTGTCTTTTGAGTGACACTAAGTTTAGACACGTTTTTATTGTCTTTTTCAGTGAAATGAAATCTGAACAGCGTCTTATGAGATGGATCTCACCCTGGATTGGCTCATTCAAACCACGTAAAAGGTCCAAGCAGATACCTTCAAATTGAATGACATCCAGTTTGAATTCTTCCCATGAATTCAATATGGCATTATGGTGTTAAGATCAATAGCAACATAAGGGATGCCACATATTGTGGTATAATATGAGGCTATGTTGATCCTAACATTGTTTTCAGGTTTAAATCCACAATGCTATGCTGTAAGGTCTTGCATTTTTTGGTCATATATCCTCTTTTTGCTTAATCTTTTTTATCCCACAGGACAAAAAAGGACATAATTGGATTAAATGGCTGTTGAAGATGGAGTATATTTTGTCTAAGTACGTCATCTACGCTATGTCACCTCAATGACAGCTAAATGAGAAGGTTTAACATGGTGCATTAAATCTTGATAGATATACAACCACTTGCAGCTAAATACTTATAAATATCTTCATGCAACACAAACAGTTTTCTTGTATTTTGGGGGTTATAGAAGCAGCTTGTTTCTATGCTTTCTGCCACTGTGACATCTGTGAGCATATGACTCAGTTTGCTCTTCATATGTCATTACTAGCAGTGTCGGAATACAGCACATATTACTCATCAGAACCTGTGCTTTCAAAGCCTGGGGCTTCAAAAATGATTTACCAGTTAGACAATACATAATGTAAATGAATTTCACACAAAGGCTCATCTTCATGGAAATGTTTTGTATGTAATCAAAATCCAGTGCATATATCTACACATATTCTCATTAATGCTTTGAGTTCCTCAGCTGAATGTGTTTTGAGCTTTTTCTCCTTGCAGAGGAAATTTCAAAACATCCAATCATGTTTTTTTAAGTGGCATTTTAACACCGTCTAAGTGCCCTTGAGGTTATCAACACAGCTCAGACCGAATTTTAAAATTCAATTTCCTTATGACTGTACAAATGAAACAGCATCTTTCTGGAGAATGTGAAAAGCTTGAAGGATTCAACGCATATACCTCAAAGCAAACATTAGTTTGTACAGAACGGTCTATAGATTTGTCAAATAAGAGCTTGCACACATCTCCACCAAAACAGGAAAGATATCATTTAAGCACATTTTTTCTAGTCATAAATAAATCTTTTATATCTGAAACCAGTATGAAACCAGTTTACTGCCAATTTCACTCAGCAGTTCTCTCTGTTATTATCAATCTGGTAGAGGGAATAAAGGAAATGTTTAAATACTCTTCATCGTAATGCTCCAGTAAGAGTATGTGTCCTATAAAAAAAGTGAATTCTCTCATGTATTGTAATTCATAGAAGTACCACTGATAAAATCATGACCAGCAACACGGTTTTATACTTCACATTACATAATAAAGCTTTGAAACACACACATGCATGAAGTCTTATGTAGTCTTTATTTCAGTTCTAGATGTGTGCTGGGATCTTTAGACTTGAGTAACTGTTCCCATCATGCAGTGTTCTGTTTCAACACTAATCGAACACACCTGAACCCCATCAGGGTCTACAGGTTCACATGGAAATCACTGGCAGGTGTGCTGGAACAACAGACTGCAAGGCCCTGCTTTAATATTTTCAGTAGCCTACTTTCACTTCTGGATCAGAATTGTATCCAAAGGTTAAGACAATAACAGTAGTTTAAAATATACCCCTCATCCACAGTTTAATATTGGAAAATGTATGCTGGTTTGTCCTGTATGTGTTCTTCGTGTGACAGTTTCGGCTGTCGTGTATTGTTATATTTATACAGAGTGTTTTCGACGAGTGTTTTTACAAGTGGAGTGCACTTCAGAATAGTGACATTATCATGCAGAGATATGGAAGAATGTTATAGTAGACAATAATAATTTATCATAGTAAAACAGGGAAAGAGACTACTGGACAAAAATACAATACTAGAATGTATTATTCTGTGAAAATACTGAATACTTGTACGATTAAACCTAGGTATCTGATGCTGGATATCTGAAACATTGCATCATTTCACATAATGCATCTTCTATTAGTTAAGAACAGATTTTACAGGAACACCAGGACAATAGAGTGTGAAGTGTTAGCCTGTCTGACAAGATTAGCTTTCTCACACAAATGCCTGCAAACACTGTGAGCTTGAGTGTACCATCATTAAAGTGTGCAGCAGACCCTGGTGTGACTTTCTTTGACGTTAATAAATGGTGTGCAGTGCAGTGCCAAGCACAAGCATGTCCCTTCATTAGGCAGCTAGGCCCACCGCTGACATAAGGGCCAGATGTCACAGGGGTTCTTTCCTGCACAAATCTGTCCCCAGCAGCAGAGATGAGGACAAAATACAAAGCCCCTGTCTTACGCCGCATCTGAGGGCCGTCTCTGTGACAGTGAATGAGCGTGTCTGATGTCTGGCATCTGGCAAGTTGGGGCTAACACATGGAAAAGGCTGCAGTGGAGCTTTGAGAGGTGCTCTGTCAACTGCAATGTTCAGGGATTTTCATCATGTCTGTATTATTACCGCGAGGAGGGAAATCTGTGTCTCAGTGTCTAGTTATATTGCAGTGCATTTACACTGTTTAAATGGCTCAGCTGCATATGCACTGCGGCCACCGTTCATGTATTTTCAAGTGTATAATATCACCCCTATCACTATTATTTTACTTCTCTTTTGTGTGAATAATGTCTCATAAAAAAATAAAAAATAAATCTAAGGGAACATATCACAATGCAAAGCTCCTTACCTAATCTAGACCGATTATGAAACTAAACACAAAAGGGAGTTTTAAGAAATCATTATGCCTTTGATACAAAAACCATTAGGACATTACCATATGACTGACCACATTTATATATATTACGCAGGTATGTGGATGATCATAATTTAAAAAAATTCTCTAACTTCCAATAAAAACTGGGCATTTAAATCTGAGAATTATATACAGTATATTTGTTCCATAAGTGTGCAGTCCCTTTAAATGCCCAAAGTGTCATGGACTAACTCCTTTTTGCTGTCATTATGCTCTTGAGCAAACGGCTTCATTGATAGTTACAGCAACATGATGGGTCACCCTGAACCTTGCAAAAATACACAGTAAATACATTATTTGTTTTTGCCATACAATTTTGTTTCATTAATGAGAAAATAAACAGGATAAATTTAATCAGCTCTCAATATTGATCTGAAAATTGAACTTTTAGAGTGTACACTATAAGAGAGTGTGTGTGGAAGTTTTCAATGAGATTAAACAACAGTGTAATAGATCAAGCAGCTCACTTCCTCATGGATGGAGACAGCTTAAACAGTCAGTGTTATTGGATGAGCTGTAGTCTTATCGCAAAACTGTTTAAAATTGGAATTCAGTTCATCAGAATTCATCAGTTTTTGTCTGGCAGGAAGCCAGGCCTGATGTAAGGATGAGCTGACAGCTCAAATAGGTTCTTTGCTACACACATTCTGACAGTATCGAATTTAAATCTGTCTTTCCAGGATTTGTACTGTTTGCTACAAGCACAAATGTCAGCGATTTATAACTGTTGAGCTTAGAGTGTAAACTGGAATGGTCCAGACTGCAGCATTTCACATAACACAGGACCATTTCAAATCAACTAGTGAAAGCAAAAAATTAAAAGGCGACCCAACGACTCATTTCTACAATCCAGTCAAGACATTTTTTCACATCTTCATCCAATCTTAATATATTGGTTGAAATATTAATATCTTTAAACAATCTTTAAAGATAGAAATCATATTGTGAAAGTTTACTTTCATTACAATTCACAATATAAATTAAAAAATGGCAATTAAACCTAGTTTTGTTTTGTTTGTTTTTTTCCTTTTTCTTTTGGTTGCTTTAATTGATAATCAGTTTAACTTTTCATTAGTTGTGTGTAATATTATGTAAAAAAAAAAAAAAAAAAAAGAAATCATCCCCCAGGAAGTGACATGATTTTGGTGGGACAAAAACAGCACAAGAAAATATTAGTATCGAAACTATTTTCTAGTATAGAAAATATCAGTAAATATTAGGAGTGGATTTTATGTGGAGTTCTGTGATGTTTTGAAGTGATAGTTGGTTTGTCTCATTTTAAAAATCCCATTCTGTTGATAAAATGACAAAATTGGTTATAATAATATGAAAACTATAAAAAGAAATTCAAGTAGACTCACTCTCAGTGCTTCACTGAGCAAATTTGGATCTTTTTTCCATCATCTTAGGCATCCCGTTAATTTTCTTGTCACTGTGTAAATAACCACGTTATAATTAATGAAGAAAGTGCCTGAGCTTGAGCAGAGCATATTTCTGAAAGTCTGGTATAACATTTCATAGAACTTTTTTTTACTGAAAAGTTGTAGGCCTACTGCAAATCAGGAATAAACCTAAGATACACCAAACCTCATAGGCCTACTTACAGTATATGTAAACTGTAACCTGTAATCTTGGTTTTGAATAAAACATGTCTGCTACTCATTTATGTAATTCTAAATATTAGATAAATGCTTTTTTCAAAATATGTAATGTACTCTAATTTCCAACGTATGAATGCTTAGTCACTTTAGTAATTTTGCTACTGGCCCATGTGTTTAATTATCAAATATTTTTTTAGCATTTCCTCCTCAAAATCTTTTCATGCATTTATCTTGTCTAATAATGATCTACTCAGCCTTTTCCTTTTGAGGTGATCAAATAAATGAATTATTTAGTAGGTTTCAAACCCAGGACAGAGATTTGTTTTAAAAATGTGCATGTAGCACTTTATTGTCAGAGCTGTATTAAATCGCCTTTGAACATGCAGGGGTTTAATGCAACAACCTTTATAAATCCCTGGGCCTTGGAATGCTAATAAAAGCTGATAAAACATATTTCACAACATCCATTATTGCTGTATTAGTCTTGCTTTTTTCCCACATGATAATACAACCCACAAATGGCAGACATGAAATATGATTTGTTTTTAGAGCAGCCGCAATATGGCTTTCCAGCACCATGTTGCTTGCAAATTGTTCATATGGAGAGCACTTCTGAGCAGTTAGCACATGAAGGCAAACCCTCTCCTCTGCTTTGTGGTGACAGCTGCTAAAAATAGGCTGTTAAAATCTCACTGTAGTCAAGGACACTCCACTGATTTACATAAAAGCAGAACTTCAAACATGTCACTGACAGAGGTAATTTTATAAATTTCCAAGAATTTTTGGCTCACACCTTCATACCAGCGATGGACTTTTCTGTGAGAAGAAGATAAAAATTTAAAAAGAACATGGTGTGTGCTCCAACACACTGACGAAATTTTAAGGCACAGCGTATCTTCCAAACCCCTAGTAAAGTCTCCTGGAATGGAATATTTTATAACACGTTTAGGAAAGCTGCATGTGAAATCTTAGCTTTTTCCTGAGGTATATTGCTCTGAAGCACGTCTGAAGTGAGAAGAACCTTGTAATGAGATTCAGTGAGATTTTCACCAACTGTTCATCATTAAGGATTCTTTCTCATTTGCAGCAACACCACGTGAACCAAAACTCACTATAGCTCCACACAAAAACATCAGACAATAACATGCCTTTATCCACCTGTTAATTAAAATCCTATTCTGACAGTAGTTTACTGTCCGGCATCTGGGATGTCTTCTATTATTTCAGTTTGCTTCAATGAACTGTTAAAGGTAGGCCTACTGTAATTTAGGGGCATAGGCCCCGCCCACTAAAATGAACAGACACGGACAGTTATTTTACAGAGATTTTATTTATTAAATTATTGTTTTAATGTAATTGCAAGCATGATTATAACAACCTAAATCCTAAAATAAAAAAGTGTTTCTGGTTAATGCTTAATAAGTGTGATTGACATCTGTGTTGTTAGGCAATTAGCATATTATCCAGACTGACAAATATTGCAGTTGTGTGTTAGAAAATCTGCTTTTCAGCCAGCAGTAATGTTTAAGCGAAAACAACCATCTGGCCTTTTTCAGTTCCGGGTCTCATTCTGTTGTCTCTTGCTGGCCAGTCCAGCTCCAGAGCAGGTAAGCAGATTTTCTTGAAGCAGTTTTTTTTTTTGTGACCTTGACATAACAAAAACTAACAAATGTCCTAACTTACACTTTTTAGTTGACTTTATTTAATGTACAGCAATTAGTACGTTTTAATTGCAAAAATCTAGTAATCTGTCCTATTTGTGTACTATCCTCTAGTTAAAGTGATAGTTCACCCAAAAATGAAAATTCTGTCATTAATTACTCACCCTCATGTCGTTCCAAACCCGTAAGATCTTCGTTCATCTTCAGAACACAAATGTGACCCTGGACCACAAAACCAGTCTTAAGTAAAGCGTGGGTATCATTAGGATATTAAGTAAATATCATGTTTCATGAATATATTTTGTAAATTTCCTACTGTAAATATATCAAAACTTAATTTTTGATTAGTAATATGCATTGCTAAGGACTTCATTTTGACAGCTTTAAAGGCGTTTATATTTATATATATATTTTTTTTTGCACCCTCAGATTCCAGATTTTCAAATAGTTGTATATTGGCCAAGTATTGTCCTATCCTAACAAACCATACATCAATGGAAAGCTTACTTATTCAGCTTTAAGCGATGTATAAATCTCAATTTCGAAAAAATTGACCCTTATGACTGGTTTTGTGGTCCAGGCTCACAAATTAAAGTATATTTGATTAAATTGGAGAGCTTTCTGACCCTACATAGACAGCAATGCAACTGACACATGGACTATTTTAACATTGTCCTTACTAACTTTCTGGGCCTTGAACGTGTTTTAAAAAGGTTCCTGTTATGTCTGCATTTTTGGGGAGATTACCACTGTGCTGGAGAGTACAGCCTACGGTTAGGTCGCAGATGGGTCTGTAGACTATGACTATGAGTTATTCTTTTATTTAAAAACAACTATTGTTGTTTAGCAGTGGTAGTGTTTTTGTTGGCATATTAGTATGTACATGTATGTTATTGCTAGTTGTACAGCTAAAGCTTAATTTACTGGAGTGACACATATTTGGTCTCTTAAGAGAATTGATTTGCATGTTTTTAGCAAATAGATCGGATTGCTGTTAAAGTAACTATGAGAAATTTGAAGTTGCAGTAAATGTTACATTAGTTAGCTCAACGTAAATTAGTTGTTTGGAATACACACCTAGTATATTTAATTGAATATGAATTAATAAGAGTGTTTGCATGCTTTTTTTAAGTGAGGTTATCTAATTAGATTCTACACTTGTTTTCTCATGATCCTTGTATAAAACCCAACCTGTTATCCAGCAGCACTAATTAATTATGATTCTTAAATACAATAGCCAGATTTAAAAAAAAAAAAGCTGAACTGGAGGAGGAATATTATAAATACTTGAATTATGATTACTTTCTACAATGAATAATGACTTAAATCTTGGGTGCTTGTCATTTAAGGCTTGTAGACTGATTGTATGGACATTCTCACTATGAACTGTCGTAATATATATAAAAGGTATGTGAAGATTCCTCAAAAATCTCCTTTTGTGTTCAACAGAAAATAAAATAAAAGCAAAAGGGTTTGGAACAACATACCCTCATAGTAAATAATGAAAGAAACTATCCCTTTAAAGTGAACAGCCAAGATGTGTAGAACAATAGACTTAAAGTCTGCAGAGACACATTTCAGAGAGATATTTGACAAGGGCATCAAAAAACTATGTGATTCAAGTTAGAGATTTTGGTGCATGCACCCTTCAGTGAACCATACCCTCACCAAAACGACTGTTTCAATGACAGCCACTGCGGAGCTGCTCTATTTCAACATTGTCACAGCTAAAAGTGAGCTGCACCATAACTGGGTTTGATTCTAATGCCTACGGACTGCTGTGTCAAAACATAGAGGGCAGATTAATTCTTGAGATATGTAGAAGGGTAAAAATAATGATTTTATGGGGTCTTTATAATGAAGGTCGTGTGCTTTTTCCCTCTGCAGCATAGTGTCACACACTCGAGTTCTCGCTGGAGGGATCAAAACACATGACAGCATGATGTATATTCCCCATGTCACACTGTAGAGAGTTCATGATCCATCACAGTGATGTGTCCTCTGATACACCAGCCTTTGCTTATGGGTTGGCAGGTAGGATCGTTGGATTCCTCAGCTGAATCAGAGGTAGCATTTTATTGGATAACTGACCAAAACTTAAGAGGAAATATTCACCTTCAGGTTTTGAGCTTCTTAATATGCAGCATAATCATTATGATTTAATTACAATTACACCTCAACAATTTACATACGACTTAAAATGTGTGACGCATTTTAATATAATCCTTTTTAATGACAGCCACAATGAAACACATAAATGGGTCACGAACAACAAAGCTGATTTGACACACGTCAGTAGTCATTACCAATGTTGGCATGTCATTGAAGCTCACTTTGTGTTATTTGTGAATACATTCATTTAATTTGCTTAGAGACCGCAGCGATTTAAATATGCCATGAAGCAATGTGCACACATACACAAACTGTCAGGAAAAGCACAACTACAGACATTTCAGCCACCAAAAAAATGCATAGGTAACCGAAGTTAATCAGAAATGCATTTGTGTTCTGAGGCCCAGAGGGTTTCAAAAAGATGAAGACAAAGGCCTCATAGAGAATTGATAAATCACTTAAAGCACTTTTCTCTTTTTTAGAAGGGATTTGCTTGGAAACCATTTCGGAAAGCCGCTGGCGATGGTAGTCCCATGCCACAGTCCAGATATCAGCAGATTATTACTTCCTCCGCCGAGCTGCTTTTGTTGATATGTGGAAATTCCCAGAGGGCAAGCGCCATAAGCTGTTGAAGTCGATTATGAGCTTGCATTGACCTCACCTTATCAATGTGGCAAGCCCTGCAGCCGTGTTTGCTCAGCTTTTGTCTCTTGTGAAAACACCTCCCCTCAATTTCTGCAAGGAACAGAAGTGAAATCTCAGGGAGTTCCTGATAGAGACACTGACATTTTCTAATGTGTCTTCTCTCCATTTGCTCATGGACTTTAGATCTCAAAAACACATTCACTCTGATATTTTTAGCACCATATAAACGAGCAAGAGGTCAGAGAGTTGTCTTTGGGTGATGAAACTGTGGTTGGCCATTTGGTGAACTGCTTGTCCTTCGTGAATCTCTCAACTTAAAAATATAATCTGAAGAGCCAAAGCTTTCAAGTCAAAGGACAAATATTTGTCACAAACTGATGTAAAGATTGCTGAATTCACCTTTCTGAGCGAAAAATTCCAGTGAATGCATTGCAGATAACTTCATTGAAACCTTGTCCTTGATTTTGTTCAGGTGATTTTGACCAGATTTGCCAGCCTAAAATAACATAAGGATGATGTGTTATCCTTTAGTTAACAAAATATATAACTCACATGAAAAAGCACCAGGAACACCCTTTATTTCAAGCTTTGAATGGACATGATTTATGCTAACAACCTTGGCACATGCTCTAATGTCTTATTAGCTGAAATGGTTCTTAAAAAACTGCTTTTTATTAGTTGTTTGTGCACTCTTGGTATCCCTCTTCATGTGGCATAATTTCCCAGCTTACCTGTTGTGTTAAACTTGGAATAAATGATATAAAGAAATGTCTCCTTAAAAGCTAGAACAGAACACCAGCAAAGAAGAACAATTATCTCCTTTGGGGGCCCATTCTGTCAAAGAACTTGAGAGGTGCGTGAGACCCGGCCATGGGAATAATCGACTAATTTTGAACAGAGCAAATGGAACTCAATTGACCAGTAATCTTTTCTGCATGAACTGTCTTCTTGACATTACCAATATTATTCATCTAGCAATGTCAAGAGGACAATTACTGCCATGAGAGAAACTGGGTTCTGTTATCCAAACCGCCGGTGAGGACTTTCAAAAAAAAAAAAAAAAAAAAAAAAAAGCAGAAATTGAACATATGTTATGCAAATGGAAAAATCAGAATCAGAGATTCTGGAAAAAAGTGGGACATGGATAACTGCAGAAAATACACAGATGTCAGGCTATTAGCCATCCAAAAAAGTTTTTCTTAGCTGTTACACATTTTCATCAGCTCAATACAAAGTGTTACCCAGGAGGATGAGCTTTTCTTTAGCTAGCCAAGCTCCTCATTATAATTCTCCATGCCAGCGCTGCTGAAGTCCTTGTGCCGACACAGAACACATGTCAGGAGTGATAAAGGCCACTTCCCAGAGAACGTGGGCATTAGATCCAGCGAGAGGAAATGTTCACTTCTACATACTACACCACAGCTGCTGCACAGGGACGTTTCCTGCTCAACACAAACACTCACTTATACTTGACTCAGTCCTTCAAGTGTGACTCCTGTGCCTCATTTAGAGCATCTTTAAGGACATCTCTGAGATCTTCGAGAAGATTTAATGTGAAAAAGATATATTTAATATATATATTCATGTCAAATTATACACAAGACTGTCTGTTCAAGTTCCCATGGTAACAAGAAAGTGGATAATGGAGGAAAACAATTCAAATACAGCTTCTGATATTTTAAATTATAGACAAGAATAAAGCAATAAGGTTATTTCATGTCACAATTGTCATTTCCCCACAAGAAGAGCTCATTTCAATCAACAGCTAGTTCAGTTACATAAAGCACCGAGGTTATTTAGGAACGACATTAGTAGGTGTATTAGCACTAGCTTGCAGACTGACAGCATGAGGTGAATGTTATACATTAAGAGTAATACAGTCCACAACGTAATCAGCGAGCCTGTCAATCAACCTAAAAAATATATTGAACCTGTCAATCTACTTTCTATTGGTAGTTTCATCATGCAAGTCATCGTTTTTCTACATAGATAAAATATGTCAAGAGTGATTGATAGTAATTGTTCAGTTTCTTTTCTGTTTGCTTTTTAATTTGTGATTTACTTTTGTGTCTAGAAGGGGCACATTTCTCCGAGACGAGGGGACGGAATCCAAATGTCGTTATTTATCTTGTTAATTGGAGCACTGGCACTCTTGTGCAGAGTCTGTAATGCTGCTTTAATTGGTCGTTGTAAAGGTCGTGAAGGTGATGTTCTCCATCTGTAATGTTAGCAATGCAGCTTTCAATTCAACAGCAGTTTGTCAAGATATTATAATATGCTTTCTCAAGTCTGTATTCCTCACCCTCACAATGTCTGTTTCCAAGAACATTTATTTGTTTAAATCTGTGCAATTAAACAGCAAACTTAAAGACTGAACTTTTTTTTCAGGAAGTTGAGATTCCCTGAATCATTTTTGTAAAGCACTGAAACCGGGCAGTGGATTTTTAGGTCCATGCTTGTTTGCATAGAGATAAATCAGGGGCGTAAATGTGGAGTTGGAAATGAAGTGTTATTTTATGTTTTGGGTAAAGTGAAAGAGCTGCTAGTGTTCAGCTATGTTTGATATTTAAAAGAGTTCCTGTTATGTTGAGGTACCACTGTGCTGAAGAGTGGAGCTTGTGGTTTGGTTGTGGGTGGCTGTGAATTAAGTTTAAGTGTATGTTGTGCTGTTTAATGAGCAATAGTTGTAGTAAAGTCAGTGCAGTGACAAGTAACTTCCTGCTTGTTCATTGCAAACGTTTGCTGTGCAAGCTGCAGAAGCGATCTATTTGACAATGATAATCAAGAGTTTGTATTTTTAGCAATTAGTCATGCATATATTTAAGGGAACAAATCAATTAAATTACTTTTTATAATAATAATTATTATTCCACAAGTGTAATACAGATCGATAACCTGTATTGAACTCTGAATATTTTTTTCAAGGTATTTGATTATAAAAGAGTCCTTGAGGGGAAGATAGAATTAGACTGATATAGTGGCAGAAACCATATACCTGTTTGTCAAAAGGGCTAATTACAGTTTTATTTAAATATAAAAACATCAAGATGAATCTAATGCATCACAACACATGCTTTCAGATGCCAATTCTGTTAAAGCTGTTGGTTTCCAGCATTCACACATCATAATCAACAGTAAATAATACACATTACATACTTATACATGTTTTGCATTATTGCATCCTATAATTATGATATCAAAGCTGACAGCAGGATGTATGGTATCCTTCATTTATCTGGAGATTTGGACATGTTTATGAGCGTTGCACCATGTTTTACATGTCACAATAATATTAGCTTGAGATGTTCATTTTCTTTTTTAATTAGGCATCTATCCTGATATGAAGTGGCTGTGACGTCCGTTGAAAAACTTGGATGTTTGCAATGTGCACTGCAATCAGATTCCTTCACAGAGATAAATAAGTAGCCAGAAAGGAAAAGTGATTTTAAACCTGTTTACTTTGTTAAAGCTGCAAGGTCTAAGAGAGAGAAAAAAAGCAATCACACCTCCAATCAGACAGAGCTGTGACGGCTGCCATCTTGCCACAGAACTGTGTGTGATTTTTTTAAGACTTATATTGTGATGTATTCATTTACGGCCACAACAAGCTCAACGCTGAGCTTTGAACGTATGAGCACTGATTCTCTTTCTTTTTTTCTTTTAATCTATCAATGTCACAGGGCGGTCTGTGGGATTATGGGTAACTGGGTCTCCACACAGCCTCCTGGTGCTTATCTCTGCTCCACTTAAGTCGAGCTGACTCCCCGGTTCTGTGTCGGGTTCAAACAGACACAGACACAGGCATCCCCCAAATCCCAGCCGATGAAAAGAGAACGAGGAAGGCACTCAGCCAGTTGATTGTCAGTGCCATTATGTCTTCCCAGCATCCTCTGAGGACTCCACTCTTGCAATTCACTCTATTAAAAAGAGCCTTTCCACCCTCCATTTTCTTCCTTTTGATATGTCACACTCTGATGTAGACCTGTTTTAATACATGTGACAGTATTCACTTCACTGCAAAAAGAAAAACGGGAAAGCAAATTTTCTATACTGGTGTTTAGGATGGAACATTATGCGGATTGAAGGCATCTACTCTGTGTACAGTTGTTTGAAATGGGCTAAATGGTTTTAAAGGCAGATCTTCATCAGTGTGGGAATAACTAAAGCGAGCGTGCATCACACACGGGTAAGAATCGGGGACAGACAGGCCGCTGCTACATCGCCCGCTCTTCCGCTGCTATTTCTGTGTATGTCACGTCACATTCCAATTAAAATTAATTACATGCCCAAAAGTGAATCTTTAGGGAAAAGAGCCACTAACGGGAAAATGGAATCAATTTCACGTGTGTTTTCTTGAGCTGTGGAACTCCAGCGGTTACTTCCTTTGTGTGGCTTTGTATTGCTGTCTGACTGCAACAAATTAGCACATTTACATTCAAGGTTTCATGATGTCAGCTGGTTTAGACTAAGGAAAAAACAGCTCTTATGAATCTAATGTCTGCAAACACTGTCTCAGGGAAGCAAAAATAGGTAAAACAGCCCGCAAAAAACTATTCTGAGATAGAAAATGAATTTCACTGGTGGGTTATAATTTGATTTGTGATCAGGTTAATGGATGCTTATCTGTGATCTGGTATCACTTGAATCAGCAAATTCTGCTGTTTAATTCAATATATATGCTAACATTTGCTCTGGTCTTTTTGACCCAGAGAGGATTGTCTTTTTTCCCAAAAATGCTAGTAATGTTATCACATTGGACTTACTGACTTTGCTTACGCAAGGTATAACAACTTCCCCCATAAACAATAATTTGTGTACTTTTGGTGTTTTTTCAAAAACTGAGGTACATAAGGTCAGATCAATGAGGCCTATGACCAGTTCCAAATAGAAAAAAAAAATAAAATAAAACAAATTGACAAAAATGTTGAATTCAGGATTTGCTGATAATATAGCATATTAAAAGAAAAACAATTTTTACAAGGCCAGTCATTTCTGTCCAGGAACACCAGATTTTCAGCCCAGCACAAGGGCTAATACCATTTTCCCCATTTACTGGACCACAAAAAATAAGACATTGTTTAAGCCAACTTTTGGCACAATTGTAACAACACTCACACACTCCTTCCGTTATGTTTCTAATGCTTAGTCCATGTTTTATGTATTTGTTCAATTCATTATAAAATGCTTAAAATGAAATAGTTTTTTTTTGGGGGGGGGGGGGTGACAACCTTTTCTTTAAGTTTGACTCCTCTCAAATCTCTATTCCAGATGTCGTCTCCTGCAGGTTTAATGGCTTCTGACAGCAGCGCTGCAGGTGAGGCTTACTGAAATGAGAGGAGTTAGGGAGTGAAGTTAATCAAATGTGCTGGGTAGGTCATATGGTTGAGAGGTTAATGAAGCGAACCCCAGTGGAATAATGAATAGTTTACATACAGCCTCAAGAAGTCCACTCCCACTTTTACTACCAGCAGGGTTTTTTTTTTTTTTTAAGTGCCAGGCTGCCCTTTCTAATATTGTCAAGAGGACATCAGAGTTATGAGCATTTTATGCAATTTGAGAGCGAAAATGACTTTTTTGGTCTTTGGACCGCTATCAATCAATTAGCGTTTAGATACAGATATTAGAATGGCTTGCTGATAACACAATAGTGTCAGTAGAAAGAAAGACATACTGTAAGAAAAATATAGAATGAATGAATGAAAGTATATTCAAAAGTTTATACTTTTAATTGAATGCTCTTATGCAGCAAGGACATGTTGATCAAAAGTAACAATAAAGACTTTGACATTATTATAAAAACAAAGTCGTTTCAAATAAATGCTTTTCTTTCAAACTTTCTACTCATCAAAGAAAAACAAGGTTCAGCATATCAGAATGATTTCTGAAGGATCTTGTGACACAAGACTGGAGGAATGATGCTTTGCCATCAGAAATAAATTACATTTTAAAATATATGAACAGAAAAAGTTGTTTCAAATAATAATATTACCACAATATTACTGTTTTTACTGTATTTTTGGTCAAATGAATACAGCCTTGGGGAGTATAAGAAACGTTTTTCTAATTATATAGAGAAATATTACAGATCCTGCACGACTGAATGGTAATGTATATAAAGAAAGATTTTGAAATTGAAAATCATAGAAAGAAAGAAAGAAAGTTACACTTTATTCGATAGACCACTTTTGATATTTTACTAACTGTAACTTTGTAACTATAGTCTTTGCAACAATACATTTCAGAATGTGAAAAATGATTGAAAATGATTGATAAAGACAATAAAGTAGAAATAATTTATAGAACAAAAGAAAAGAAATTATAAAATTAATAAAAGGAATTAAAATGAATTCATGAAAGAAAAGAAATTGTATATACATACAGAAAAAATAACAGAATGAATAAAAATGAATGAGAGTAAAAACTATATACTTTCATTCTCTTTTTTCTCTTTTCTTAGATTAAATGAAAAAAATAACCAAACAAAATGAATGTGAATTAGAAAAGAATGAGATTAGAGATAGAAAGTCAGAGAAAGGAAGGAAGAAAGCAGGGTTCATTTCTCAGGTGATCTGTGCAGCTCTTATTAAGGTAACAGCAGATGATCTTGCAGTAGGACATACAGTAACAGTCATTAATCTGAATGCAGCACAAACATCTGCTTTGCTAGTGAGGATTATAGCTGTGCTCTTTGGCTGGAGCAGTTATTCATTTCTTTATCCTTTGTGTTAAATCACAGCAGTCTGTCTCTACAGCCCAGAGCAGTGTCTAAAGGTGAGAAGAATGTATGAGAAATGTTATTGGTCCATTGGGCTTGAGGTGATCATCTTCAGAGAAGATCACAGGCACTGTTTACTCTGGGTCACTGAAGGATTTCACTGCCTTAGTTATATGCAAGCAGAGTTGCTGATGCTAGTAAAAGACTTCTTATCAAATCAAGCATGGTGCATTGGTGTGTTGATTACTTGTGTTTTAACCGTTTCTGCTTTGTGGCTTTTTAGTATTACGCAACAACAACAAAAAATTCAATTATTGTTTCTTTTACTTTGTTCTTCAAATACTTTTCTATCTGCCTACATGACCACCTCTTACTTTGCTTCACAACTACTGACATGCAGTATATTCTTTGCAGTATACTGACAGCTTGATCTATTTTTGCAACATCCTCCCTGCTGCGCCTGGAATTCTGCTAAACAGGCCACAGACACTGGAAATTGTGCCGTCAAATGAGAGCTGTTTAAAAACAACACCACCAGCTCCTATAATGAACGATACAGAGATGTCAATCAGCAGACAATCATACATAAATCAGCACAAGCAAGCATACTTTAGCACATCAAATCGAGGGCAGAGATAATTAACCTTTAGCTATGGAATAAAGTAAAGCTCAGCAAAAAAGGGTGTGTGTTTTTAGGTGGATAAGATTCATATCAGACCTCTGCCCCATCTGCTACTGCAATTGCTCTTCTCCATAATACAAGAGGAACACACTCAAGCTGAAATACCGTATGCCACTATTATTGGGGTTTTCAGACTAGAGGACAAGTGCCATTGAGGAAAGTATTTGTATTTACTTTTGGAATAAAGTGGAACATGTTCTTTTATCTGTTTGGACTGTAGTGTAATTGTTTTGTATGTAAACATGCAGTAGAAGCATGCATTCAAATTTTAACAATTTTTAACATCAGCAGTGCTGTGACAAACTTATCTGTTTTTCTAGGTAAAGATTATAATCATATGGTTTTTGCATTCAAATTTGAACTGCAATTCTGCATACTGTTTGCAACAAATTCAATACATTAGAATTACAGGCATTCTTAATTCAGGGTGCACAACCCTTTTTCAACACTTGTGCCACAATTACTATTACAATTACGTTTATGACGCTGTTTCAAGATGCTTTTATAGGTCTAAATTAAATTGGCCTTAAGTAGGGTGAACTTATGTCCATTTTTGCATAAAATGTCTGGATTTTGGCTTTGTTTTCCTATTTCTGCACTTGCTGAAAGTAATGACTCAAACATAGTTTGACCAATGGCGTGCAGGCATTGTACATAATCGACTAATCGTTGCATGCGTGAAGGTGGGATCTACAGAGAACAGTCAGAGCAATGCAAATACAAGTACATGTAATGTATGAGGTCTGTCATGTCAATAGGAAATCAAAGCCAAAACCTGGTCATTTTAGGCAATTTAGAAATCCCAGCCAGGATATGTCCAGAAAAAAAGAGGATGTATGGTCACCCTACCATAAAGTGGAGACTTTTATTGCTTTGTTTTTACAAAATTACATTTTGGGTGGCTAGGTCTGATTTTGCAAGGAATATCCTTGGAGTAATTTGTAAGTGATGAATAAGTACAACCGCTGCAAACTGTGTATGTCTCTGGGATTACAGAGTGCTCTATTACAGGAGCATCTTCACCTGAGGCCAACCTTTGATTTGATGCAGGGAACAATACAGAAAGGCATCGTCACATTAATGCATGCAAAAACAAAAGATGGAAATTTAAAGCATATAGGTCGATTGGTGGTAATTTCAGTTTAAAGCAGGCTAATGTTTGTTGTGTTTATTGGACCAGAAGTGCAGGAAACATGCACAAAAAAAACCTGTTTGTTTGTGCACCGCTGAATGAAAAATAGTTTTAAGAAGACTCCCATGAGAGAAGCGTAGTCTGTGCAGGGCTGGTTTTGAGATGACAGGTAAACCAAAGCCCATGAGAAAGAAAGAAAGAGAGACAAATACAGAGAGAGAAAGCAACAGCACATGCTCATGATGAATGGGGAAGCACCGAGTAGCTCATTTGTTTTCTTGTTCCTGCAGCCATGGCAGGACATCTTGGGGATTCAGGCCTCTGGCAGACACACCTCTCACCGTATCACCACTGTGATACTGGCACACAACTGCACAAACTTATTAAAGTTATTGGAGCCATATACAACTGGGATAACGATTCTAGTCTGCAATGAATTGCCAGTGTCTATCTCTGAGCCCACAAGACAAATTTAGAAAGAAACGTGTGGGAGGATCGACAGAGGAGACCAATGCCAGCCTGATGCATTGTAGATGCCGAGGTGTTATGATGGAGAAATGTGTGGCTGTTTGTTTTCTTTCCCAAAAACACTCACCATGCCCTATTGACCTCCGCTCATGCCGCTCAGTCTGCAGAACGTATTTTAAAATGGCTTATGGATATGGAAATCTAATTACATCCCTTGATTATTTTATTGCAGGACTAATTTCAGACATAAATCTCATCGGAAACTTTAAAA